>JAOTQR010095172.1:0-31026 GCA_025774065.1 Solanum ossicruentum | reverse complement strand
ATGAATTATTTACAAGCATTTTTATTATGAGCATTGAACATGCATGCCATATTGGGATTATGCATCCATTGTTATGATTATGTATTTTGACTATATTAGCTAAGGTCTTGTTGCATTGCATCTTGTGTACTTAGTACATACAAACGTACTAACGCATATTCTATGCCTACATAATATTACCATGTAGGGACCAAAGCTCCTTTTGATCATCCTCCACGTGGCTAGTACCGTACTTTAGGTGTAAGCATTGGTGAGTCCTTAAGTCCAAGGACACTATCTACACTATTCTTACTATTTGAGACATTGTTATGTTAAACACTTGTTATTATGAGGTGAGCCCGAAAAGTGCCTTTGCCCCCGCTCCATTCCATGTTAGAGGTATTGTTGAATATTATGATGTTCTCATGCTATGAGCATGATTCTTTCATGTCTTTATGAATATCAAGACTTCCCTTAGTCTCGCTTCCCTTGTTATTATGTCTTTTATTGTTGTTTATTTATCTTTCGCGATCAAGGATGTGTGATTGCTATGATAAGAGGTTTGTCTAGGTCCCTTCGAGTTCCCATTCGCTATGTCATGTCTAGGCCCTAGGCTTGGGTAGTAACAAACTTGGTATCAGAGCACTAGGTTGTTAAAGGTCCTCATAAATCCAACACACCATATCGAATAGAGTCGTATTCGTGGTTGTGAAGCATGTCATATCTATGAATGGGAAACTATGAGGCATTTTAGGAAATCTTTCACTTCTCATGGTTTATATCATACTTTAGGTGTAACTATAAGGTTTTTCCCCTAACAAATACTCGTTTTTCCTTCTAGATTATCTTGATAGCAAGGGGAAGACTAAGGAGAGCCTGTATTACTGAGGAGCAATCGACCCCTCCCACTCCACAAGATAGAGGGTTAGCGTAAGAAGTATTCCGAGATGCTATCACAATGTTGGCCCATGCTATGACCAACCAAATGAACTAAGGGGCCCAAGCTCCTCAAGTTCCCACTCCGGCCTCTTGGATGAGGGATTTCACAAGAATGAACCTAATGGAGTTCCATGGGTCCAAGTCGAAAGGGGATTCACAAGAGTTCATCAATGAGGTGTATAAAGTGTTAGCTATCATGGGAGTAAATTTGAAAGAGAAAATGGAGTTAGCCACCTACCAACTCAAAGGTGTGTCCCAAATTTTGTTCACCCAATGAAATTAGAGAGGAGAGATGATGATGCTATTCCTTTGAAGGAATTCAAAATCACATTCCTCAATCGATTCTTTTCCTGTCGAGCTAAGAGAGGCTTAGATGATGGAGTTTATGAACCTTTAGTAAGGTTCCATGAGTGTGAGGGAGTATTCCCTCCAGTTCAACAAGCTTGCCAAGTATGCTCCATAATTGGTTGCAGAACCTAGATCAAGGATGAATAAATTTTTGTCATGAGTGTACAACATGGTCAATGAGAAGTGTCGTACCGCCATAATAGTAGGTGATATGGATTTTTCCTGACTCATGGCTTATTGAAAAAAATAGAGGGCAAAATTCTTAGATAAAGAAGAAGTGTTAAGTCCAAGAAGGCTCATTTTGAAGGTGGTTTCCAAGGTCCCAAGGATGGCTGGTTTCCTCAAGGCCACATGTTCCAAGGCCAAGGGTCTCCAAATACTCCTAATAAGAGGTTTGCAAATGATAGGGTGTATAACCCAAGATTCCAAGGTGGTAATGGAGGAATGACAAATCCTAGATGCCCAAGTTGTGAGAAGAACCATAGTGGCCAATGGTTGAGAAATTCTAATGCTTGCTTTGGTAATGGTGTAGTGCGTCATAGGGTTATTGATTGTCCTCATGCTAAAAAACAAAGGTAGAGATTTTTCACCCACAAGGCCAAGGTGCTAATGCGGGTCTAAGGGCAAAGGGAGGCCAACAAGGGGGTGCTCCAAGGAAAAATAGGTTATATACTCTTCAAGGAAGGTAAGGGGTAGATGAGATGCCTAAGGTTGTCACCAGTATGTTAAAGGATTTTTATTTTGATGTGTATACATTGATAGATCTGGGTGCCACTCTTTCTTTTATTACTCATTTTGTTGCCAAAAACCTTCATGTGACTCCCAAATTATTGTGTGAACCATATGAAGTGTCTACCTCCATTAGTGAGTCCCTTGTTTCTAAAAGAGTCTATAGAAATTATCCTGTGTTTATATTGCATAAAGTCTTGCCTTTTGATTTTGTTGAATTTGATATGGTGGGTTCTGATGTCATTATTGGGATGGATTGGTTCATGCGTATTATGTTTGTATTGATGTGGAACCCATAGGGTCAAATTTTAATTCCCTAGTGGAGTTGTCCTTGATTGGGAAAGTTGCGATGTAGTGTTCAAGGGTAGATTCATTTCTTGTCTTATAGCCCAAAAGTTGACTTCTAAGGGTTGTCTTTTTTTCATCTTGTGTGGGTTAGGGATGTTGAGTTGAAAATCCTTCCTATTGAGTTAGTTACGGTGGTTAATGACTTTCTTGATGTCTTCCCTGATGAGCTTCCTGATGTTCCTCTCGAAATGGAAATAGACTTTGGTATAGGCCTCCTTCCCGATACCCAATCCATTTCCATTCCCCCTTACCATATGGCTCTGGAGAAATTGAAGGAGTTAAAGGATCAATTGAGGGATTTGTTGTTGAAAGGTTTCATAAGGCCTTATAAGACACCTTGGGGTGCACCAGTGCTTTTGTGAAGAAAAATGATGATTCTCTTAGAATGTGCATTGAATACCGATAACTTAACAGGGGTGCCATAAAGAACAAGTATCCTCTTCTAAGAATTGATGACCTTTCTGATCAATTGCAAGGGTCTAGTCACTTTTCTAAGATTGATCTTTGGTCTGTATACCACCATGTGAAGGTGAGGGAGTGTGATATTCCAAAGATGACTTTTCGGACTAGGTGTGGGTACTTTGAGTTTGTGGTTTTTTCCTTTAGGTTAACTAATGCACCGACTATATTTATGGATCTCATGATCGAGTCCTTAAACCCTACCTTGATAAGTTTTTGGTCGTCTTTATTAATGTTATATTGATTTATTCCAGGAGTAAGGAAGACCATGTAAATTACTTGAGGATGATGTCTCAAATCTTGAGAGAGAAAGGTTGTTTACTAAATGCGAAAAATGTGAATTTATGTTGAAAGAGGTTGCGTTTCTAGGGCATGTGGTGTCGGGTGATGACATTAAGGTGGATCCGAAGAAGACATAGGTGATTAGAATACTCTGTCGTATATTAGGAGTTTCTTGGGTTTGGCGGATTACTACAGGAGATTTGTGAATGACTTTTCTTCTATTGGTTCTTCTATGACAAAGTTGACCCAAAAGAAGGAAAAATTCGTGTGGACCAATGAATGTGAGAATAGTTTACAAACTTTGAAAGATAAGCTTGTCCCCGCTCTATCTTGGCTCTACTAGAAGGGTTGGAAGGGCTTATGGTATATTGTGATGCCTCAAGAATTAGTTTAGGGTGTGTTTTGATGCAAAATGGCAAGGTGATAGCATATGCCTTTAGACAACTTAAGGTACATGAGAAGGATTATCCCACCCATGATCTTTAATTGGCGGGCATGGTGTTTTCTTTGAAAATTTGGCGTCACTACTTGTATGGGGTTCATGTTGATGTGTTTACCGACCACAATAGTCTCCAATATGTGTTCACTAAAAAAGATCTTATCTTTAGACAAATAAAGTGGTTAGAGCTCCTTAAAGATTATGATGGAAGTGTGCATTATCACCCCGACAAAGCTAGTATTGTGGTCGATACTCTAAGTAGAGTGTCCATGGGTAGCCTAGCTCATATTGATGATGGTGGCAAAGAGGTGGCTAGGGAAGTTCACCAGTTGGCTAGATTGGGGTTAGGTTGGATAAAGTTGAACATGGTGGTGTAGTGATTGTTGAGGTTCGAAATAATTTTTGATGGAGAAAGTAAAATCAAAACAAGATCTTGACCCTGCTTTGCTAGAGTTGAAGGCCTTGGTGAAGGATGGAAAATTGGAGGTTTTCTCCTAAGGGGAAGATGGTGCCCTTAGGTACCAAGGTAGGTTGTGTGTGCCTAAAGTTGATGACTTGAGGAAGCTGATCTTGAAGGAGGCCCACAATTCATCCTATTCTATTCATTCTGGTTCTACAAAGATGTATACACACTTGAGGGAGGTGTATTGGTGGGATGGTATGAAGAGAGATATTGTCAAGTTCATATCTGGATATCACAATTACCAACAAGTGAAAGCCAAACTTCAAAGGATGGGTGTCCTATCCCAAGACATAGAAATTCCTACTTAGAAGTTAGAAGAGATCAACATGGATTTTTTGTTTGGGTTGCCTAAGACTAGGAAACACTTTGACTATATTTGGGTTACTATATATAGAATGAAAAAGGTGACTCACTTTTCACCTGTCAATACTACTTATAGGGCCGAAGATTATGCCAAGTTGTATGTCCATGAGTTGTTAGATTGCATTACGTGCCCGTGTCTATCATTTCTGATCATGGTGCTTAATTCACTTCTCACTTTTAGAGGTCATACCAAAGAGGCCATAGTACCAAGGTTAAGCTTAGCATGGCTTTTCATCCTCAAACGGATGGTCAAGCCGAGAGGACTATTTAAACTCTTGAGGATATGCTTAGAGTTTGTGTTTCGGACTTCAAGTGCAGTTAGGATGAACATCTTCCACTTATTGAGTTTGCTTACAACAATAGCTACCACTCAAGCATTGGTATGGTTCCCTTTGAATCTTTATATGGTAGGCATTGTAGACCTCCGGTTGGGTGGTTTGAAGTAGGGAAGATGGATTTCCTACATCCAGGTTGGGTCATGGAGGCCTTGGATAAGGTGAGGTTGATAAGGAAGAGATAGAAGGTAGCCCAAAGTAGACAAAAGTCCTACTCTGATGTGAGGAAAAGAGTTCTTGGGTTTGAGGTTTGTGATCGGATTTATGTGAAAGTCTCACCCATGAAGCGTGTAGTCCGATTTGGCAAGAAGGAGAAATTGATTCCAAGGTTTGTGGGTCCTTATAGAGTTTTGAGGAGAGTGAGTAATGTTGCATATCAGTTGGAGTTGCCTATGGGGATGAATATGGTTCATCTAGTCTTCCATGTGTCCATATTGAGAAAGTGTGTTGGTGAACCAAGTGCTATTGTATCCTTAGAGATTGTGGGTGTTGTAGAGGGTATTTTGACCTATGAGGAGGTCCTGTTAGAAATTTTGGATAGACAAGTGGAGAGGTTGAGAAAAAAAGATGTAGCTTCCATCAAGGTCCTTTAGAGGAATCAATAAGTTGAAAATACCACATGGGAAGCCGAGGCAGACATGAGAAAGTGAAACACATATGTCTTTCATTCTACTCAAGACGATGAAAACTAATTTAAGTCCCCTATATGATTTCAATTCTTAAGTTTCATCTCTTATGTCATTTTGTATGTATTTATGTTTATGTTAACAAGTTTATTGTTATTTTTTGACATTCATGTTGAGATTTTTGAAAGTGATGTTTCAATGCATTTGTTGCATTCATGTCAGGCTAAAATCTTCATGATTGCTTCTCTTATGCATGTGTCTTTGCCATTCGGGGATGAATGTTCCCAAGAGGGAGATGTTGAAACACCCCAAAAATGAGCTTTGAAATGCCCCATATTTATAATTTCCATATATCTCAAAATTTGTGCGCTATATTGAAAATCCAACTCCATATTCTAATTCGGGGGAAAATTTAGTAGGTAATGGGCATAACCTAGATTATAGAAGACCTATAGAAAAAAATAATTTTCGCTAATTTTTGATTTCTAGAGAGCATCCGCACCCTAGGCGCGATGCAGCCTGGCGCGGAGCAGTCTAAATTCTCCTTCTTGTTGTGTCTCTGTCACGGACTAAAAGCAAACCAGTACAAAATTGTCCTTGCTTTTTCTATTTTGGCCAAGCCATTGGGTCATACTCCCATGCCCACTTAAGTGTGAAATCGCCCATACATATGCATTTTTCAACTTTATATCTAAGAAAACCCTCTCTCAAAACCCTCTAAGACTTTATCAATTCTCTCATTCCAATCTAAGGATCCCAAGCTCAGCTTTGGAACTCAAGGATTCATTCCAAGCTCTTTAACTATTTTAAGCTCACCTCTAAGAATTCAAGGTTTAAGGTATGTGGGTTTATCCATTGGATCCCTTTTACCTATGGAGCCCAACCTTCACTTTTCATAAGAATTGCATGTTTTCAAGTTGTATTACCTATGAGTATCTCTTGTCATGAATTATAAGAATAAATTATGTTGGGGTTTTATGAAATATTTATTGATTATGCATGACTACCTATTTCCCGCTTATATTATGAATTGATTTTGTGTATTGAAACTATGAATGTTTTGAGCTATGAAACTATGAAATATTATGAGCCTTTGTAATGGATTTCAAAGTACCGTACATGTTGGCGGGTTGATATGCATTATGTTACTCATCTTGTTTCACTCTTGAATTGCATGATTTTGAACAAATATCATGAACCTACCATGTGTTTGATAAAATTTCATGTCAAGAATTCTCAAATTATTGATGATCTATTTCATGATTTATAAGTCAAGTTACAATATGATGATTAAGGGCTTTCAAGATGTATCGAATTCATGAAAAGTATCCATGATTGTACAAGTATCAACTTTAACACTTTTTTAAAAATTTTACCTCTTGTGAATCATTCATGTTAAAGCAAGGGTTCATGTATGATTATGGTCTACTCTCACATTGAAGGTAGGTTCACTACTAGAGGTCAAGCATGTTTCAAGAGCTACTCATTTCATGTTTCCATGTTTCTTACAAGTTATACAAGTTATAGTCATTTCAAGTGTTCTGTATGATTTGACTTAGCACCGATTATGGCTTGAGATGGTGGCTCGACTCAAGGGGTCCTTATATAAAGTCTTTCGTCTATAAACTGTGTGCCACCAGAGGATTATGATTATTACCCTTGCTATACTAGTGTGTCTATATAGTCATGTTATTATGTTTGGTTTCCCATGCCAAGTAGACCACACCTAGCAAAGGGGGTGTCATGTTCGTCCACCTGACTGAGGGAGTGTCATGCCTTAGATTCCAAGTTGTAGCTACTTGGTATATGTCACTTAATGTCTCTTCCAACATATGTATGCTATATAAAGTGTGTAAGATGAATTATTTACAAGCATGTTTTATAATGAGCATTGACCATGTATGCCATGTTGAGATTATGTATCCATTGTTATGATTATGCATTTTGACTATATTGTCTTAAGTCTTGTTCCATCGCATCACGCATACTTAGTACATTGAAACGCACTAACGCATACTCTATGCCTACATAATATTACCATGTAAGGATCAGAGCTCCTATTGATCATCCTCCATGTGGCTAGTTCGGTGCTTCGGAGATAAATGTTGGTGAGTCATCAGTTCTGAGGACACTATCTATATTATTCTTGCTATTCGAAACTTCTTTATGTTGAAGACTTATTATTAAGAGGGTGTAACTAGAACGTTTCTTGGCCCCTACTCCATTCCATGTTAGAGGTGTTGTTGTATATTATGATGTGTTTATGCCATGAGCTTGACTCTTTTATATCTTTATGATTATCAAGACTTTTCTTAGTCCATCTTCCCTTATTATTATGTGTTTTATTGTTGTTTATTTTGCTTCCACGATCAAGGAATGTGATTGATATGCAAAGAGGCTTGTCTGGGTCCCTTCAAGGTCCCATTCGTCGGGTCACATCTAGGCCCTAGGCTTGGGTCATGACAAAATACTTGATAGAAAACTGTAAAGGTTTAGAAACAAAGATAAGGCATCCTCCAAAGTCCTTTGGAGGAATCAACAAGCTTAAAGTGTCTTATGGAAGGCCGAAGCTAATATGAATAAGTGATATCCCTATCTTTTCCACTTTGATGAAGCTTGAGGTAATACGATTTTCCCATCTTAGAATCTCTTCTCCTTGCATTCCAACTTCATGACACTCATGAATGTTCATCTAAAATTAAGGTTGCATTATAAGTAGTATTTGAAACATGGATTAAAGATTTTAAAAGGTGCATGTGTTGGATTTTGTGCACGGTGCATTGGCATATGGTGCATGAATCCATTCCTTAGAGCTTGCCCTAGCACATTCAAGGATGAATGTTCCCAAGGGGAAGATAATGTAAGATCCCTCTTACGAGGGTAGAAGAGATACAAGAAATAAGCTTGGAAATTCAAAACTATTGATGTTTACGAAGGGTTTACGACTCATATGATGGAGGATGACCCGTAAAGTGGGTTCATAAACCTGGCAGACTTGATAAAAATTTGGGATCTTTCTGAAATTCAATGTACAATTTATCAGATGACCCATAAAGTACTTTATGAGTCGTAGACAGTCTCATAGAATGGGAATCAGAGAAAGGGGTCTCTAAAGTTTGGAAAAAGGTAGATGAAACACACATATGGCCCGTAGAATGTTCTATGACCCTTAAATAGGATCTCATAGACCTATCTGGCCAGGATTTTAATAGGGGTAAATTTGGCCTTTCATTTGTGTCTAAGTCCAAGCAACGTTGTTTTGACCCCATCTAATGCCCCTATCAGCATATAAAAACCCTAATTCATCTTATTCTTCCTCATGCCAAAGCTCTCTCAATCTTGAAACTCTCTTAAGCTCTTCAAGTCTTCCAAGGGAAGGGTGGAAGCTACGATTTCAAATCATCTACCTCCAAATTACGTTTCTTTCATCATAATTATCATGGTAGTGATTTTCATTGTGGAAACCTTACTTGCCACTATTCCAACCAATCTCTTTCTAAAAGTACATAAGATTTATGGATTATTTTATGGGCATTCATGAACTCTTGCTTATGGTAATATTATTATGCATTACACTCCTGATTTCTATTTGGGTTCTTTAAGTATTGATTTTATTATGCTAAAATATTGTTAGGGTTTGATATTGTGATGGATTGTATGATATTAAAGTCATGTACTCTATGATGCTATGAAAGAACTTGTGGATTTTTGTGGGTTTTATGATGTCCAAAACAAGGGTTTTTACTACAATGAGGGTGGGTTGATTTGAACAACCTTAAATGAATTGATTTTACTCCTCTATTGTCTTATACTACTGAATTGCATGATTTTAAGTACATGTGCATATACCCACTATGTTTGACTAAATCTACATAACAAGAGTTCTTATGTTGATGAAAGATTATTGGATGAATTTCAAGACATGAATGTTATGATAAGTTATGGGCTCTCAAGAATGTATTGAACTCGTGAAAAGTTCCTATTATTTCAAGAAAAACATTGAGCCCTTATGCTATATATTATATACTCTTTTGAGAAAATCATGTCGACATGAAGGGATCATGCGTAACTATTTTACCCTCATGTACTATAGTATCTAATGCTTACTAGAAGGTGTCATGAATGTTACAATCTCTACCCTCTTGTGTAATGCAATGCTTACTAAAAGGGGTCAAGTCTATGCTATGTTTTACCCTCTAGTATAAGGTATATTCCACGTGTAAGGGTTATATATTTAAATGAGCTATTCATGCCATGCCATCATATTTCCACAAGTTATGCAAGTTTTGATTAAGCTTAAGATTATTTCAAGTATTTCGTGGGACTAGACCTAGTATCGAAAGAGGCTTATGGTGTGGGCTCGACCCAAGGGATTATTATATAAAGTATAAGTCTATTAATTATATGTCACCATAGGTATATATTATTTCCCTAAATAGGCTTTTATTAGTGGATCCAACATGCTCATGTTACCCACTATGTGGGTTATGCTTGATTTACTTTGGCAAGTAGACCACTCCTCTATTCAGGGTGGAGTGAACATTGGGATTTTGAGTAGTAGTTCACTTAGTCTTATATGTCTATTATGGTCTCCTCTCACATATATATGATATATTATGCAAGTTCGACTATCTTCGCATGTATTAACTTAAGCATTGATTATACATGTCATATTGAGCTTATGTCTATTGATTATAATTATGCATTTTGATTATCATGGCTTATGTCCCTTATTGCATTGCAACCTGCATACTCACTACATTCCAAGTACTAATGCATTCTTTTTGCCTACATGATCTAACCATGCAGGGACCGGGGCTCCTATTCATCCTCTTTCTCCTAGTGGCTAGCTAGTATCCATTGAAGACTACTATTGGTGAGTCCTCCATTTCAAGGACAACATCCACTTTACTTTCATGCTTTTGTTAAGACTTGCCTATTTTAAACTTTTTATCTTTTGAGGGTGAGCCCCGGAGATGTCTTGGCCCCCGTTCCAATCATATTAGAAGTGTTATTAGATATGGAAATCTGTGTATTGAGCTTGACTCCTATTTTCATTTTGTAATTGTGAAGACTTCCCTTATCCCCATGTTCCCTTCTATGCTTGTTGTATGTGAATGGATGTGATGGAAGTCCAAAGTCCCTAAATTCCCCTATAGTGTGAGTTATACTTACCCGTCCCTTAGACTTATTTACTAAGTTGATCATGAAAATCCTTCCCCTTAACATACCCATAACGTGAGTTCAAACTCCGCTTCCCTTAGAAATTATATGATATATGTTTATCTTTTATGCTTTTGCAAAACCACGGATGTGCCATGCATACTTAAGAGGCTTGTTTGGGATCCGTTCAGGTTAATATTCGACATGCCACAACTAGGCCCTAGGCTTGGGTCGTGACACCTGTTAATTAATCTCTTTTTCTATTCATTACTAGCTTGATCCAGTTAGTAACACTAGGTGAGTTCTAATGTTGGCCACCATTAAACAGCATTTAAACCGAAGAGAATTAACTAATAAATATATACTCACTTTCCAAGAATTGTGAATTATTCTATTTTACCTTGTTAATTCTTTATGGTTCCCACAACCCTAGTTGTCGATTTAGCTGCTCATTATCAGTGTAGATGCAAGAATCATGATTTTGAATAGCATAATTGAGCACTTACACAATAGAATTTAGAGTAGTAAATCCAAGCTCTTCACCAAGAATTACAAAATTGAATTAAAGACAGAAAATAATGTTTTACAAGTGTGTCTCTCAAGCTCTGCAACGTTCTCTACTGTTCTATAATGTTATTATTGAATAATAATCTTAAAAGCCTATTTATTGTATTTAAAATATAAAACAAAAATGAAATAGGAGAGCTAGGTCGACAAGCTCTACGGACACTTCTATAGTTCGTGTAAAGTTTTACGGCCCATAGTCGAGGCTTCGTGGTATCCTTTAGCAAATCTGTAGACAACTTCTATGAGAGCCATCTACAGGCCATATAAAGTTCTATGGCCCTCAAACGGTTTTGCCTGATGACTTTTCAACAACCCCTACTCTTTGATCCTCAGGGTATGATACCAAGTCTATGGCTCGTAGAAATATTTGTGACTTGTCTGTACATTTATAGACTCAACTTCTTAAAATCACCCTTCACTGAATTTTGGTGCAAAACCAACTTTACTGCCCATAAAATTTTCCATGACCTATAAAGAGTCTCGTATATTAGCAATTTCTGTAACCTTTGCACACTTAGCCCAAAAATCCTGTTAACTCTGTAATCCTGCAAAACAAAAACAAAAATACATCAAATCTACTAACATCGCTTTTTGAACACACAAAATGTCATGTTTTAAGTATCAAATGTGTTGTATGTTGACATCATATCACATAGTCATAACAATAGAATAAGGAAAAATAGGAATGATGAATGCCTGTTTAAAATCATGAAAGGAAGTATTTAATAAACATTTCATAACCTAGCATACATATATATGATGAAATAGGACAATAACCGACAATTAGACCATGCAGACAATTATATGGAATCCCGACATTGTCTCTCCACTAGAGAAAGAGCATTGTTCTTGCCAAGGTAGACTATACCTCACCCTATGGACTCTATCCTAGCACAGTGAGTGTTATATGTATAGATCCACTAACATATTACCATATGGGCATATGACATAATCCTACGGTGGCACATACTTATGAGACATAAGGATTTTTATAAGGATTCTTCGGATTGTTCCCCTCACTTAATCTCTTTTATTGCTAAGTCAAATCCCACATTCAATATACATAGTTATCATCATATTAAAAAAAAACATACTTTCATAGTTGTCAAGCAAAATACTTCTTATCATAGGAATAGTCCATTTACATACTTTGCATAAATTATGGATACACTCTCCATCTTTTCGTCATTAATAAACATTAAGGTCTTAGATTACCCTCATCATCATCATCGTAAACATACTTCGGCATTTGAAATTATTTTCATGAAAATCATAGCTTACTCCGAGAAAATTAGGATAAAGTATGGCTCCATAGATGATTGAAGTTAAAATGATGAAATCGAATGAAAATCTTATGGAATCAATGCAATTAAAATCAAATTGAATCATTAGTAAAGGAATCCATATCAATTAAACAAGCGCTAATCATACATATTTGAAATCACCTACAACCAATTGAGAATCATGAAATTCCTGTAATTCATAATATGTTTATTCATAATTAAGATAATTAACAATGTAATAATCATAATCCGAGCAATTGAATAAAAATTATGAAAACCCTAAAGATGCATTCGTGAACTTATAGAAAAAAGAGAGTTTGAATTGTTCTCCATTGATTAAAGAAGGCCATGGATTAAACCCTACATACTTAAATAGAGAAACCTTGGAAACTTGGTATCTTCTTGATCAACCTTGAATCCCTATGCTTCAATGGAGGCTTTACTTGAGAGAGAAAACTTAGAATGGAGTGAATTTGAGAGTGAATGAGTTATAATGAGAATAAGGGTAGTTCTAATAGTTTTAATTAAGTTAGGGTAGTTACAGTCGTCGAAATTACATAGTTTATGGGTCAAATGGGTCAAAAATAACACAGAAGCCCTTCAATAATTTTCTTTTGGACCCATCTATGAGCTCAATCTACAAGTGGTATATTAAAGTATGACTCACACTTTGAGTGTTCTCCTTGTTGAGATTGATTCTTGGAAAATTTTTTCTGAATCTGCTTTTACGAATCCTTTTTTCTAACTCATAGTTTCCTATACGACTCATACTTTTTCCTCGTAGATACTTTCTAAACTTAGAAATTTTCCATCCTTTTGTATCCTACTATGAACACGATTTAACGTCCATAAATCTCATTCATAATTTTATTCCATACTTGGCCAAATTTCATGTTCCTGGAACATTCATCTACGATACCTTTTGCTAGCTGTATTCCCAATTATGACCCATAGTTAGGCCTTGTAAACTCAACTTCCTTTTGAAAACTTTCACCAATTCCTGTACCAAACATGAAGCCTATCTACAAGCTGTGATTCAATCAATGAGCCCTAGATGGGCTCGTAATACAACTCCAGCTTTAGAATGTTCAACTGCTTTTAGTTTTTCAAAACTTTTTCTTGAATGTGGTTTTTCACTTTTTCATCAAAAATTTACATAGCTATTTACAAGTATTTAAATTATGTTATATATTGTGATTAATTACTCAAATATATATGAATTTGTTCAAATTACATGATTTATAATTGAAATATACTACGTACTAATTAGGGTTTATCAAATTTCATATAGGTTCATTCAGTTATGATTGAGAATATCTTCAATTACATTATTTAGTGTGAATTTCATTCCATTACATGATTTTAAGATTGTGAACCCACATGATTACACTAATTTTCAATTCGATGTATATATGATTATGGAATTTCAATTTTTCAAGTAAGCTTATGAAATAGGTTGACCAAAGAACTAACTAGTAACTTAGGAGCCCAATTTACTCAAATAAGATATGAATTTCAATGATGGAAGACCCATATTCACATTACATGCATGACATGAAAATGAGTTATTCTATGAATATGAACTCATATGAATTAGGTTGGTTAACTTATATTTCCTTTCTAGTGTGACTGGTCTATGAATTATGACAAATGTAAACTATTATTTATAACAAGTATGTTTTATATTTATTATATGTATTTGTGGGATTTGGCTTTGAACTCAATAAGGCTTGAGGTAAGAGCATAATCTGTGGAGCCCTTATATAAAATTTGTAGTCTCATAACTGTGTTACCTTCGTAGGTTTGTGTTGTAAATATGGCCTAACAAGTGGATTCGCATATGAAATTATGATTATGAAACTTGATTAGTAGGGTAGAGTTGTATCTTGGAAAGTGAGAATTCATTTTCTCCGATGTACGGGTAGACATTGAATTTCAGATGATAGCTCGCATGGTCTTATTGTCCATTATGGTTATCTTCTAGATATGTATGATATTTTATGACACTTTACATGATCTCATTTATGTGTTACTTGTTTATTAGCCGCTCACGTATTGATCATGCTTTTCTATTTGTATCTGTACCATGATCTTTACCTAATACTTGCACTACATGTTTCCTTTGATACATACATGGCTTGCATACTTAGTCCATTTAAACATACTAATGCATACGTCATACCAACATTATATCATAATATAAGGGTGGACGAGACTACTAATCTTCTCATCACAATATTAGGGTGGGAGAGCAACCTACTCTTACTCACTTTCATGGCTAGTAGGTGATGATCGAAGATCATTGATGTGTTCTTATGCTCCGGGGACAAAACCTACAATTTTTTGGCTTTATTTTCTTGTCTTGTTGAGCTACTTTGAGACTATCTCATGTTTTTTCCTTTACTCTAAAGGTGAGTCAAGGACATCTCTTAGATCCCACCTATATTAGTAGGTTAGTGGCATTATTGGACAAGTCATGTGTGGAGTTTAAGTCATTTATATCTTCTTATGTCCTTATTCTTAGACTTTCTTTATTTGATCTCCTATTTATTAGTTGTTTATTTTACTACCTATGAATGCTTATGATGTGCTAAGAAGGCTAGGTTGGGATAATCTCAGGAATTTTATTGTTGTGTTACACCTAGAGCCTAGCGTAAGTCTTGATGAACATGGTATCAAAACAAGCACAAGGTTTTAAAGTCTTCTAGGGAGTCCAATATAATGCATCAAGTAGAGTCCTATTCATTAGTGGGAAGCACACCACATATCTATGTATGAGGGTATGAGGTGTTTAATGAATCAATACTTTTTCCATGATCCATGTCATGTCGTAGAATGTATTCTAAGACTTCTTTATCTAATGATTATTTTTGCTATTTTTAGAGAGTTCCTCCTAGAATATCACCTGTGTACATAGGAGTTAATGCTAATGAGGATCGAGATCCTCAGGTCCCTCAATCTCCCCATTATCCTTTAGGAGATAAAAGGATGAATATGGAGTTTCAAACTGCTATTACCGTTTTGGGTCACGTTGGGGACAACCAAGATAACCAAGGTGTTACTCATGCCAATTTTCCTACCCTAGTTTCTAAAGTAAGTTACTTTGCTAGGAAGAAGTCTCCTAAATTATATAGTTCTAAGGTAGATAAAGATCAACAAAAGTTCATTGATGAGGTGTACAAGGTGGTGGCTATTATGGAAGTTCCTTTGAAAGAAAAAGCAGAGTTGGTGGCCTACCAACTCAAGGGCGTTGCTCAAGTATGATATACACAATGGAAGGCGGAGATAGTTGATGGAGGTCATAGTCCGTAGGATGTGTCAAAGATGCACTTCTTGGTCGTTTCATCCCACTTGAGCTAATGGAGGATAAGATGATGGAATTCATTAGTTTCAATCAAGAGAGCATGAATATGACATGGCATACTCTCAAGTTCACAAAACTATCAAAGTATAATCCTTCCTAGGTAGTTGATTCTTAAGCTAGAGTGAGCAAGTTCATCTTGAGAGTATCCTATTTGATGACAAACGAGTGTCGAACTGCTATATTTATGAAGGAGAGGGACATTTCTTGGTTCATGAAAGATTTCAAACAAATTAAAGTTGAGAAGTTTAATTAAAAAGGGAGAGGGTCCATAAGGGCTTGAATCCAAATTGAATAAAGGAGATATCCAAAATTGCAACAATTACAGGGGTATCAAGTTGTTAAGCCACACTATGAAGGTATAGGAGAGACTTGTGGAGAGGAGGGTGCGTGAAGTAGTATCTATCTCATAGAATCAATTTGGATTCATGCCGAGGCGGTCGATGACTGAAGCAATTCATCTGGTTCGGAGGTTAATGGAAAAAAATAGGGATAGAAAGAAGGACCTTCATATGGTGCTCATTGATCTCGAGAAGGCGTATGACAAAGTCCCTAGGGATGTCTAATGGAGATGTTTAGAGGTGAAAGGTGTCCCTGCGGCATATATCAGGGTGATTAAGGACATGTACGATGGAGCCTAAACTCGGGTAAGAACGGCGAGAGGAGACTCCAAGTATTTTCCTGTTGAGATAGGACTCTATCAGGGTTCTGCGCTGAGCCCTTTCTTGTTTGCCTTGGTAATGGATGAGCTGACGAGATCTTTACAGGAAGAGGTACCTTGGTGTATGCTTTTTGCAGATGACATAGCATTAATTGATGAGTCTTGGACTAAAGTTAATGCAAGGTTGGAGGCCTGGAGACACGCCGTGGAGTCCAAAGGATTCAAATTGAGCAGGACCAAAACTGGATACTTGGAGTGCAATTTCAGCATTGAGAGGGAGGAAGCTAACTCTGAGGTGAGGCTTTCCACTCAACCTATCCCCAAGAGGGAAAAGTTTATGTATCCGGGGTCCATCATCCAGAGTAGTGGCGATATCGATGATGATGTCACTCATCGTATTGGGGCAACATGGACTAAGTGGAGGCTTGCCTCGGGAGTATTATGTGACAAAAAGATCTAAACTGAAAGGTCAATTCTACAGAGTGGTGGTTAGCCCGGCGTTGCTGTATGGGGTGGAGTGTTGGCCAATTAAAAATATACATGTTCAGAAAATGCATGTCGCAGAGATAAGGATGTTGAGATAGATGTGTGATCACACCATCAGTCACAAAGTTAGGAACGAGACAATTCGTGAGAAACTAGGGGTGGTCCCGGTGGGTGATAAGATGAGGGAAGCGAGACTGCGTTAGTTCGGACATATGCAAAGAAGGAGTTTGGATGTTCCTGTTTGGAGGTGCGAGAGGTTGGTTGTGGGAGCTACTCGGAGGGGTAGAGGTAGACCGAAGAAGTACTGGGGAGAGGTGATTAGACAGGAGATGGCGGAACTCGACCTCACTGAGGACATGACCTTAGATAGAAAGAATTGGAGGTCGAGAATCATAGTTGCAGGCTAAGTTCTTCTTTTTCCTTGTCTCCTTCTTCGTCTTCTGTATCTTATTATTATTACTAATAGTATTATTTTCATTATTATTTTTCCTTTTTCTTTTCATTATCTGGCGCATATGTGTTAGTTTTTTTTTCATATTTACATTCTGTCATGTGATACTCTTTATTAGTCGCACCTGTTGTTCCCTTCCCTTCCCTTCCCTTACATTTCATTTTGTCATATCTAGTTCTTTCTGCTTATGGGTTTTGAGCTGAGGGTTTTAGGAAACAGCCACTCTACTTCTATGAGGTAGTGGTAAGGACTACGTACAATCTACCCTCCCCAGACCCCACTTGTAGAATTTCACTGGTTATTTTGTTGTTGTTGTTGTTGTTGGAGAGGGTCCATAAGGGCTTGACTTGAAAGTGGTCTTTCTAATTCAAAATCTCGCAGTGGTAATTGCCGATTTCAAAAAGGAAAAATATCTCAAGGAGAAGAGTCATATCAAGCTTCTAATCAAAAGTTTGACAAGAATAGGATGTCATATGCTAAAGCTCAAGGTGTTAGTTCAAATGCTAATGGATCTACCTTTTCCAAATGTGCTAATGTGGGAGAAATGATATGGGCAAGTGTTTGGTTGGAATAGGTTCTTGCTATGGATGTAGAAAGATAGGTTACAAACTCTCCAATTTCCCAAATATTTCTAATAGGGGAGACAAAGGTCATCCTCAAGATCAAGTCAGTCAAGGAGGACAAGTGCAACAAGGAGCTAAATAAGGTGGTGCTCAACACGACAACCGATGCTAGACAAGATATTAAGGAGTCTCCCAACATTGTTATGGGTATGTTTAGGGGCTTTAAATTTGATGTATATGCATTGCTTGATCCTCATGCTAACTTTTCACTCGTACCTCCCATTTTTTACATTAGAATTGATATATTCCCCTAAAATGTTGTTAAAAACCTTTTCAATATCAACTCCAATTGGTGACTTAGCTATAAAGAGTTTATTAAAATTGTCATGTATCGGTCTTGTATAAATTTATTCCTTTTGATCTTATTGAACATTATATGATTAATTTTGATTTTATCCTTAGTATGCATTGGTTACATATGTCCTATGTATCTATTGATTGTAAAACTTGTAGGCTAAAGTTTCAATTCCCTAATGAATTGATTCATGAATGGAAGGGTATTGATTTAGTGTTTAAGGGCCAATTTTAATTTTTCGTCAAAATCCCATATGGTGATCTTTAAGGTGTGTATTTACCATTTGGCTGGAATTTAGGATGTCAATTTGAAAGTTGTTTCTCTTGACTTGGTTCGTGAGTTTCTCAATGACTTACCTGCTATTCCTCTCTAAAGGGAAATAGATTTTGGTGGATTTTTCTCCTAGATACCTAACCTATCTCAATTCCTTCTTACTATATGGCCCTAGTGAAACTAAAGTAGCTAAAAGAACAATTAAAATATTTGTCTATGAAGGGTTTTATAAGACCAAGTATGTTGCCATAGGATGCCATCGTATCATTTGTAAGGAAGAAGGATGGGTCACTCTAAACGTGTATAGATTACTGACAATTGAGGAAGGTGACTATAAAGAACAAGTATCCTATTCCGAGGAGAGATGATTTGTTTGACTAATTTCATGAGGAAAGTTAATTCTCCCAAATTCATCTTAAATCCAATTATCATCAAATAAGGGTGAGGGATTGTGATATTTCCAAGATGACATTTTAGACAAGTTATGACCATTTAGTGTTTTTTGTTGTGTTATTTGGGTTGACTAATACTCAAATTATCTTTATGGAATTTATGAATTGGATTTTAATCTATATATGAACATGTTTGTTTTCATGTTTATTGATGACATATTGGTTTATTCACTATCATGACTCAATCCTAGTGTATAGACGTGACATGATGAATGAGGAATCCAAAGGTATCTTAAACATGCCTTATAGCATATATTAAGCACATTACCGGTTTACACATTAAAATAAGCGGAAACTATTGATAGGGTCTAAGGGACAATCAGTACAAACATAGGAAATAGAATCATTGTAAATGCATATGCTTCCATTACATCCAACGATACCTCTAACTCGTATATAGGGTAGGGAATTAGAAACGTCCCGAGCTTGCCTTCAAATGTAAAATAATCAGCACAAAACACAATCTTAAAGTAGAAATCTATATAATTAAGCTATTGTTCCCAAACTAGAGGACTCACGAAAAAAGTACAGTCTTCGATCCAAAGTGAAATAACCCTTAAAAAGTGCCCGAAAACCTCAAAAGTAATCGGAAACTTATGTTCCATATTTCTAAAAATTCATTTTGAATTTTGAAAATTCGACTTCATATTCTTGTTCAATGGGTCCAAATTAGGGTGACAAGGGTCTAACCTCGAATTTAAAGCAAAGGAAGCGATTTACAAAATTTGCACTTGGTGCAAATTCTAGTGGGCAACTGTCGCGGAGAGGTGTTATTTCTGCACTGTCTTTTCCTAGTTCACCCTGATTTTTCTAAGTGTTTGGACCTAACTTTTCCCCAATATATTTTCACCTATGCATAGCCTTGTTCTCCCTCATATCACCCAAAACATTCCTCAATATTTTCCCAAACACTTAGACTCATTTCTAACCCTAATTTCAAGTCCCAAACTCAAGGCCCATCTCAAGGATTTCTTCAAGTAACTCACCCAAGCTTCAAATCTCCATTAAAGTCTTCTTCACAAACTTCAAAAAAGCTAAGGTATGTGGTGTTGAACCTTTGGGTCCTTCTACCCATGGTGCCTAAACCCCTTTTTTACTACTATTTCATGATTTAAAATTGATTTTACATGTGGGTCTTGTTTATTGAGAAATTTAATGTATAGTAATTTTAGTTTATAAAGTTATGATTTTTTTAGTATGTTTTGAGCTCTAAATCTTTGATCTTTTGTTGGATTTGATGAGGGGTTTTGCTATGAATGTCTTGGGAGCGTTGCAAGGTGTTGATTAAAGGTTTAACCACTAATTTTCCTACATGATTTCATCTCCAAATTGCATGCTCTTTTACTCACATTACACAGCCCCAAGGTGTTTGATAAAATATCCAATTATGGTTTCTTGAGGAAATGAAGGTCTAAAGCATGAGATATGATATGATTGACTATATGATGATGAAATGAACTTATGTACACGATAAATACTATCTAATGTGTTGTGGTAGACCATTCCCAATTCTGGGGCCTAGTTGAGGGGTCAAAGACTCAACCACTAGGGTGACAGGTGCGATCATCACCAACCTAGTTGAGGGGTTGATATCTCAATCACTAAGGTGATGGGTGCGATCATCACTATCCTTTATGAGGGGTTTGTACCTCACAAACAAGCGTGATAGGTTCTATCACCACTAACCTTGATGAGGAGTTTGTACCTCACACAGTAGGGTGATGGGTGCTATCATCACCAACCCCAAGGGGTTTATACCTTGCCAATATAGCTTGGTCTCCTCTTCCCATATTGTATGCTATATGAATATGATTTACTTAAGCAATGTTTTACTTATACATTGAACATACATGTCATATTACTATGTCATACCTATTGCCTAATATTATGCATGTTGATCATGAAGCATATCTCTTGTTGCATTGCATCCCATATACTTAATACATTTAAACGTAATAACGCATACTCTTGCCTACATGATATCACCATGTAGGGATGGTGCCCAAGTTGATCATCCTCCTTCTCCGCGTGGCTAGACGGTGTTATTCCAAGCTTGTTGGTGAGTCCTCCATTTCGGGGATCATGGTCTAAGTTACTATTATCCTTGTATTGAGACACTTTCTTATGTTTTATTGACTATGAGGGTGAGCCAGATAGGTTGTCTTTGCCCCCGTATATCTATGTATTAGAGGTGCTTATTGGGCATGTTGAGTATTTATGTATGAGCTTTGACTCTTGACTCGTTATTATGACATTTATGAACGCTTTCTTTTAGTACTATTGCCCCCATTTCTTAATCTATATGTCTTTGTATGCTTCCGTGACCAAGGATGTGTAATGACAAGTTAAGAGGCCTGTTTGGGGTCCCTTCGAGTTCCCTATTCGCCGTGACACGTCTAGGTCATAGGATTGCATCGTGACACAAAGTCAACCATGGGTGTGAGGAGGAGGACTATTGCCAGACCCTACATGGTGACATCATATAGGCAAAATATGCAAAAGTACTAAGAAATATTCTAAGTATATGGGATGCAATGCAACAAACAAATTGTGTATTGTATAAACAATATGCGTAAGCATAACAAGGAATTAAAGCTCAATATAAGGATTGATCAATGCATCATTTAAAAGCATGCCTTAAAGTGACATAAGCATCATAAAATATCATAGACATAATTATGCAGGAGAAGACCTCAACTGATATCGAGACCATACGAACTGCTATATGGAATCCCGATGTTGTCTCCACACCGAAGAAGGAGGAGTCTACTTATCAAGGTAGAACACTACCCTTACTAGGTAGGGTCAAGAACATGTTGCTATGTGTGGATCTACTAGCTAAGTGATATTGGAGTATAATCATATAGTGACATGTAATTTTGAGACTAAGACGTTATATAAGGACCCATTAGGTCGAGCCTCTACCATAAGTCTCATCCTAAGCTAAGTCAAGTCCGACGGAATACCTCAAGATGAGCATAATACATACATAAGTTCAATGATAAATCTTGGTTTTAGAACTTATCAAGACCTCATGGATATATAGTAGGTCATTCATAAATCTTAGTGATTCAAGTATGTGAGAATTGCCCTTTCACATTGTGATTCCATCATTTAGGGTGAGAAAGTCTTTCACCAATATTCACTTGTCATTACAAATGACTCCCACATATATAGTCGATAAATCTAAAAAACATGAGTTTGGAGCTTTGGGCATACGAATTATGCTTACATGGTAGATAGAGTAAATTAGGAGGGTTCAAGCCAAATCATCTTAAAATCATGAATTTGATAAGATTACTCATAATCACCATGAATTTCATTAATTTAAACCACAATTGATACAACCCATCATACATTCCAAAGTCATAATTTAACTTGATAAATCGATAATACTATGCGATTGAGAATCACTTTACATTAAAATAGGTAAATAAAAGTAAAATAACTCATAATCTATGCATTTAAAGAAGTAACTTCCATACCCATGAAACTCACGTAGTCTAATTTAGGTAAATTGTAGAGAAAATAAGGGCTCCATCCATGGGTGAAACGAACCCATGAATGAACCCCACATACCTTTATTATACTACAACAAATTTGATATCAGTGACAAATGATTTCATCACTTATAACTCATATTTCATCATAAAAGATCTTGGGTGGCGGAAAAAACAAATCATCAATCAATCATCCCTATACATAGGTCACCAAATGTATACAATGATGATTTAATGCTTCGTCATTAAAATAGTTATATTTACTACAAAATAAAAAATTATCCTCATATGCAAAATATTCGTGAAAAATATATTTGTCATAAAAGGTATCATTTTTTGTAGTTTATAGTACGATTTTTTCACTAAAAAGATTATTAATACTGACAAGACTACATTGTCACAAGTAATTTAGTTCAATTAGTGATGACACAAATTCTCTCTAAAATTATATGTATGTCGTAGCTAAAAAAAATAATTTCATCACGAATTATTAATTTTATATAAAAGAAAATATATTTTTTAAATGTATAAAATAGTGACACATTTATTATGATTAAAAAATTTAATAATCTTGTCGTTAAATTGATCATCTACTCACCGAAAGTATTGCCTTTACAGACAATATAAAATTGTCACTATAAAATGTTATGATTAGTAACCATAATTTTTATCACAAGTTGTATTCTATTTATAACAACTGACTTTGTGACAAAATATTCATCTTCAAATATTTGATTTAACCATTTCTAAAAGTTAATCTTCTAAAGATAATTTTTCACCAATTATAAATATTTGATGACGTTTAATTATTTCATATTGGTATTATTTTTTAAATCAGAATTGCATAAATTTAAAATAAAATAATAAAACATGTGAAATAATAATAAAACATTCTTGATCATGCGAACTATGAACAACTAAATACTAAGGTATATACTCAGTTACAAGCTTCTTCAATAAAAGTAAAACATGTCCAAAAATAAGAAAATCTACTTCAAATACACAAAATATTGCTCCTAAGTAGATACAAACGCCTCTTTAACATTTTCTCTACCTTCTCCTATACAACCCAAACGTTCATCACCCAACATTCAAAGAAATGGTATGATAATTAATATCTGTAAATAACAAAATTGTCTAAATTATTGTCCTTTTCATTTTCGTCTATCATATAAATCTTCTCACAGATAATTTACTAGAACATGAGTGATTCAACAAAATAGAATTTGATGATAAAAAATATTCTCACATATCTATTAGTTTGTCACAACACCTCTATAAGAGACATGGTATTCCTAAATGGATCCAGTGGTGCCTTTTGACTATAAAGTCAATAGCTATCTTAAGTGGCTTTGCAGAACGTATGCTCGAGGCAAATTTCTAGAGATCACTTCTGATACTCCCAACTCTCTAGAAACTCCCTAATAAAGTTGTCTGGAGGAGATAAAATATAAAGTTCATTCTCATGTGAGCTCAAGTCATCACCATGACTTGCTTCTCTTCCATTGCAACTGAAGTAAGTTCAAATTCATACATTCCTATTCTATGTAATTTAAAGACGTGTTGTCATCAAAATCAGCTGGAGAAAGTCTTTGAGATTTATTTTTGGTAATTTCACTAATCAATCTCTTAATATGTTTCCGTTTGCCATCAATATCTTTAGTTGATAATAAATTTTTGTAAAGCTGAAAATGGAATATTATGAGACTATCAAATAAAGTTCAAGAAGGGCACAAGTAAACATTCAATACAAGAAATTGTAACACCTCTCTGACGACTCAGAAAATTTCCTATACCATATTTCTTAAATCTTAAAATTTCTTCGTTACTTCGTGAATCCAATTTCATATTATTGTTCAGGAGGCAAAATTGGTAGGAAAATAGTTGCCTACAATGTATATGTTGCTCATGTCAGAAAATAGTTTTTTCGATAAAATTGCACAAACCAGTAGAGTCTGCGACAAGTCTGCATCGTGGACTTGTCACACCATAGGTCAAAATTTCTGAAAAGTTTTCTATTTCAGCTAAGAAAAATTGGGTAATAATCCAATACCGATATAGCTGTGATTCTCTTATTATTTAGACATTTTCAATCCTAAATCTCCCAAAACCTCTCTCAATCCTCTCTAATCTTCACCAAATTCTTCATCCAATTTCAAGACTCTCAAGAATCTTCTTTAGATTTCAAGAATACAAGTGAAGACCAAGGTCTTTTCTCAAGTTTTCTTCAAGTAATTCCAAGGATTAAAAGCATGTAAGTTTGATTCTTGGTTTCCTTTCAATAAAGAAATCCTCTTCAAAAACTTAATTTTGAATTACAAATTTTAAACCATTGATATGTTAGTAAATGCATATTGATTGATATTTTCTTAGATTATGGTTATTCATGCATTCATATGATTATCTAGGAATATTTATCAAGATTTTACTTGAATTAATTCTAGTACTATGAATTTGCATGATCTAACCTAATCAACACTTTCAAACTTGAAACTCTCTAATGGGTTGATATAATTTTTATCATATATTACTTAATTGGTTATTTTAAACATGCTTATGATTCAAATACCTGATTTTAAAGTTATTTTACAAACACCAACTGTGAATTAAGTTGATTCATGAATTCTTAATATTGAACTTTATGGCATGAATGTGAGTCTATGATTTTGAATATGGACATGAACTATAAGTTTTAAGCGATATTGGATGATTGAAGGCCCACTTTGAATTGTTGTTATGGAGCATTCTTAAGTACAAATTAAATATGTTTTGATAGTTATGTTCTTTCGTATGAAGTTGAGTTTTTATTATTTGGATTATGCATTGTCCATTTCCATGGGATTTTGACTTAGCACCGAATGAGTTACGAGTGAGGCTCAACCTAAGTGGCCTTAAATAAAGCTTCTAATCTCATAAATACGTGCCCGTATAGTATATTTTTATTATGCCCTTTTAGGCCTTCGGACAAGTGGATCCATCTAGTATTACCATTTTAGGAGTTAACCTTGGCAAGTAACATCTGTTAATGCCCTTAGGAGAAACCAGCGAGTCGATAGTACAACTTGGGAAGCGGAAGTAGACATGCTAAAATGATATTCTTAACTTTTCCACTCTATTTAAGCCTAAGATCACAAGCTAATCCTATCTATGGTGTCAAGTATTATACTTCATCTCTTCTATGTTTTGTTGTATGCATATATATTCATAAGTGACATATTTTGATGGTTTGGATGCATATAAGTTAGAAATTTTCATGAAAATAATGTCTAGGTTGCATTGGTGCATTCATGTGGGCTGAATGTTGTCTAACCACTCTTTAGAGTATGTCTCCATCACATTTGGTGATCAATTTTCCTAAGGGGAAGATATTGTATCACCTCTCACGCGACTCAGAAAATGCCCTATAGCATAATTCTTGAATATTTGAAAATTTTGTGTGTTATCTCGCGAATCCATCTACATATTCTTGTTCAGGAGAAAAAATTATTTAGGATAATAGTTACCTATAATGTATAGATTGCTCATATTAGAAAATAACCTTTTTGATGAAATTGCTCAGACCAGTGTGGTTTGCGATAAGTCCATGCCGCGAATTTGTCTCGCCATAGGTCAAAATTTCTGAAAATTTTTTTGTTTGAGCATAGGACAATTGAGTGATAATCCAATGCCCATATAAATGAGATTCTCTCATTATTTAGCCTTTTTCAAGCCTAAATCAAACAAAAACTGTCTCAAAACCCTCTCTCGTCTTTACCTAATTCTTCATCCAATTTCAAGGATTTCTAGAATCTTCTTTGGATTTTAAGAACACAAGTGAAGCCCAAGGTTTTTCCTCAAGTTTTCTTCGAAAAATTCCAAGGCTTAAAGTAAGTGGGTTTGATTCTTTGTTTCTATTCAACCATGAAATCATATTCGAAAACTAAATTTTGAATTACGAATTTTCAATCTTTGATATATGGGTAACTGGATATTAATTTATATTTGCTTAAATTATGGTTGTTCATGTTTTCTTGTTATTGATTAGAAATATTTATCGATATTTGACATGATTTAATTTAAATATTATGAATTTGCATGATTTAACCTAATCTACACTTTCAAACTTGAAACTCTCATATGCGCTAAATTGATTTTGATCCTTTATTGCTTAATTTATTATTTTAAGCTTGCTTATGATTCAAATACATGATTTTAAGGTTATTTAAAAATACCAAATATGAATTAAGTAGATTTATGAATTCTGAATATTGAACTTTATGGCATGAATTTGAGTATATGCTTTTGAATGTGAATAAGGACAATAAGTTTTAATTGATATTGAGTGACTAAAGATCCACTCTGTCATTACAAATCTTTGTTATGGAGATATTTTTAAGTACAAGCTAAATATGTTTTGACAAGCTAAGTCTTTCGGCATTAAGTTTAATAATGGTTATGCATTCTCTGTTTTCATGGGATTTTGACTTAGCACCAAATTAGTTTGGAGTGAGGCACGACCTAAGGGGTCTTATATGCAGTTTCTAATCTTATAACTACGTACCACTGTAGGATATTATTATGATGCCTTTTTAGGCCTTAGGATAGTGGATCTATCTAGTATTTCAGCTTCCAAAGTTTACCTTGGCAAGTAGGCTCACTCTTTGGCCGTTGTTGAGTATAACATTGATATTCCATATTATAGATCATATTATTTTTTCGGTTATGGTCTTATTCCTATACCTATTTTCTTATGTGCTTCCTTTCCATTACAACAACATTATTTTATGCTCTATTTTTAAATTGATTATATTGTTAAGGCTTCGAATTGGGCATATCTAGTGCGTATTCTGTCATTGTATTTACTTATAATATTGCATACTTGCATACTTAGTTCCATCCCAGATACTAACCGTATTTTGCCTACATGATTATAAGCATGTAGGGACAGGTGATCTACCGTGTCCTCCTTGCTACTAGTTTATCGTGAATACTTTGAGCTTTTGGTGAGTTCCCATCACCGAGAACATAGCACTTATCTTCTAGCTTTACTTTTGATATTTCAGACACATCATTCTTTTTCTTCTATGACTTCGTATTGAGAGATCTAGACTTATATTTTTAGCTTTGTTTATTGTCTTTTATTTAGAGGTGTGTTTGGACTGCTTCTTCAATTTGATTATTTCTTGAACTATTAAGTTGAGCTTCCACTTTTAGCTATGACTTGTCCCTTAGTCCCATTCTCCATTTCATATTGTCACACACCTATTATTCATTACTTTAATTTATGAAATGCATGAATGATCTAAGAGGCTTTTGAGGACCATCGGATTCTCATTCACCGTGTCACATGTAGGCCCTTGGTTTAGGTTATGACAGAAATAATACAACACTCCAGCAGAAGTTGATCACAAGTGTAGCACTCAAAATGGTTTACCATCAACACTAGGACAGTTAAATCCCCATAGATTTCACTAAAATTATGCAATTTTTCACCAATATTGCAATACCATGATTACATATTGCTAGTGAAACACAAGATAATTTTAGTTGATGCTCACTATATGATCTCAAATACCACATTAGTTTCAAATTAAAGTTTGTAAATAATTAATTCAATTTTAGGATACTTATTTTTAATGTAGTCAGACAAGATTTACCAAAGATATAAATACAAGTCACTCAACTCCATAGAACAGTTAAATCTTGAAAGATGGAATAAGAGAAAGATAATGCATAGACCAATGATTAATTTGTCTTTAACCTTTAACATGAAACATGAAACGTGATGTGCTATCAAAATACAACACATTTGATGCCTAAAACTTAGATTTTTTTTGTTCTCAATGCGACTTTTGTGGTTTTTATATGTTTTTGTATTTATTTTTACAGGAGAGCATGATTAGCATATTTTGGGAAAGTTGAAGACTTTTTCTGGTTTTTGAGGACATTACTAGACCGTTTATGAGTCGTAGAGCCTTCTACGAGTCATAAAGGTATTTTAGTGAAGATTTCTGGTGTTGGACAAAATTCGGATGTTCAGCTATATGAGATCCCTGTACAAGTCGTATAGAGGGGTTTCATGAAGATTTCCAGAGATGGACCAGAAGATGCATGTGAAGTCTACAAGAAGAAAATTAGAGTCGTAGATCAGACTACAACTTGTAGAGTGGATCCATGGCAGTGAAGTTCAAGATTCAAAAAGTTTATTACAAAGCTTGATTATGACTCGTAAGCCTAGTTACAAGTTATAACTGTGAGCTATAGAAGATGTCGATTACTTTTTCTAATATTTTTGGACCTTATTTGTAAATATTATAAATAGTATAATTAGGTTATTTTGAGTAATAAGTACAATAGAATAGAATACAGAATGTCATTAGAGCACTTTTTTAGGATTTTATACTTGGAGACTAAATATTGTAGAAGAGAATACTCTTGTGGATTCATTGTATCTTTCAACCTGGTTATTCTCAATACAAATTAGGTTTCCTTGTTCTTGAATATATTTAGGTAACAGATTAATTATGTTTCTCCATTCATAGTTTCTTTATCTACCCATATCATGAGTAGCTAAACCTACAACTTGGGATTATGGGAACCATGAAGATCGAATCAAATAAATTTGGATTACTTGCAATCTTTACAATGGGTATTTGCATGTATTCATCAATTCTCTTCATTTTACATGTTTATAGTGGTGGCCAATATTAGAACTTTTCTAGTGTTACCTTCCCGATCCAGGTGGTAATGAATAGAAAAAGAAATTGGTTAACAGGATTCGATGATGTATTCTCATCTAATCAACTGAACTAGACAAAGGGTAGGTTGACTGGGACTACGGGTAATGGTTAGTATAGCACATTATGGAGATGGGCCAAGTCCATAGTGATATTCGACCTTCACCTTTGAGCAAAGGGTTGGAACAACTTAAATTACCATCCTGCATGTGATATTCTAGTTGAGAATTGTGATACCCAGAGAAGTTGAGTTAGTGAATTATGGGAAGCACAATACCCAAGTTTCTCTCCATTATTGATTATCTTCCATTTTTTATCTAGTTTAATTTAAAATCAATCATTGCAACCCCTCCCCCTTTTTGAGAAATTGAGTTAGCTAATACTTGAATTGTTTATTGGTGAATCAATTTGGAAAGTATTCGTATTTTCTGTGGGATTCGACCCTAACCTTGGTTAAGTTTATTACTTTTAGAATGATCGGTTTGTCCTTAAAAGAGAGATGTAACTTAAGCATGATATATGGTGCCATTGTCGGGGAATACGGCGAGACTTTGATTGAATTCGCTAGTAGTATAATTTGAGTGTTAATTTCTTAGTTCCCATTTATTTTACTCTTATTTTTGTTTTTGTTCTGTTTCTTTGCAGGGTATACTATGCATCGTGTTCCCAACATAAAGAGTCAAGACAATCCCTTGGCTCTAATTGATTTATAGATCCAATGAAGAAGAATGGATCAAGCAAATGCCAATATAGCAGTTAATGAAGCTGTGAATCTAAATGTTGATGTTGATAATAGGGCTATAAACCCACCCCCTTTGGAGAATGTTCCACAGCCTAGAGATTTCAATGACAATACTTATTGATGGAATTAATAGAGATTAAACCCTATGGCAATGGATGTTATTGGAGTTATTGTGTTGCCACCATTATCGATCGACACAAAAGTTCACTGTTTCTAGTGGGTTACTCTAAATGCTTCAAAATCATAGGTTATTTGCTGGTCTACCATCAGCGGATCCACATAGCCATTTGCATAATGTCGCATTTGTTTACAGGAGTGTGATAGGAACACAAAATCTATCTATAAATGTTGTGGGTATTAGAACCCATAAGTCCTTAATTGGTTCAATTTGGTAAAGTTTGGGACCAAATGTAAATTTCTTCTAAAATGTGTTCTTTAGGAATTAAATTGTTAGTGGGGTCATGTGTATGGCTATTTTTGATTGGTTCAAGTGGAAGTTTGTCTATATATATGATGCCTCTCTGGTACAAGACCAAAGCTTTCCACACTTAGAAAAAAATTAGGAGAACAACCAAGAGAAAACTGAAGCAGCATCTTGGGTTGCTACAGTAACACGAGGAGAAATTCATATTTTTCGATTCTTTGATTTTTTGACACTTCAAGCTTGGTCTATTGAGTCCCCTAAGTGGCGGGGAGGCGTTAGTTGGTCAAGGGAACACTTGGTTTGATGGCTATGAAGATTTGGGTTTAGTAAAGGGCTTGAAAGGTATGTTAACTCCTAGCTTCATTTATGTGAATTAAAGATTGTGGGTGTGTTAGGGGTGTGTTAAATTGAAGGTAAAACAAGAAAAGAGGGTTGATTGTTAGTTTGAATTGTGAATTTGGAGTTTGGGGTTTGAAATGGGGACAAGCTCGCATATGAGAATATATTGAATTATAGTCATGTTTTTATGTTTATTTGACATGAAAGTAGTCCTTGTGAGGTGAAAGAAGTGTTGGAAAATTATGTGATTGTATTCATGAAGGTTAGCTCGAATTGGAGCCCCATTGGAGGTGTAATGTTATATTTTAATGTTGGGGGTTTACGTTAGGCGTTGGAGTGATGTATTATAGTTCTTGGAGTATATAGGAAGGCTTGAATAT
>JAOTQR010095138.1:0-30000 GCA_025774065.1 Solanum ossicruentum | reverse complement strand
TCACCGTGTCACGTCTAGGCTCTAGGATTGAGTGGTGACAATCTTAGTATTAGAGTACTATGTTTTTAATGGTTCTCAACATCCATGACACCGCGTTGATTAGAGCCTTATACATGGTTGTGTTGTGCACCACAACTGTGAGTAAGAGGCTGTGAGACATTTGATGAAATGTTCCCTTCATCATGATCTATGTCATTCTAAAGAAGTTAGGTAAGGCTATTCCCCCATAACGAATTTTCTTTGCCAATTTTAGATCATGCCTATCAAAAAAGGAAGAAGACCGCACACCTGAGGAACAACCGACCCATGGAGAACTCTAGGATGCTCTCACTTTGCTACCTCAAGCCATGACTAACCAAGTCAATGAAAAGGCCCAAGCCCTTCATGCTCCCACTCTGGTATCTTGAGTGAGGGAATTTATAAGGTTAAATCTACTGGAGTTCAATGGGTCTAAAGTGGATGAAGACCCTCAAGAATTTATTGATGAGGTATAACAAGGTGTTGGCTATCATGGGTATTAGATCGAAAGAGAAGGCAGAGTTTGAAACTTACCAACTCAAGTGGGTGGCACAAATATGATATACTTAATAGAATGAGAAGAAGGAGAGTAATAATATAATTCTATGGGAGGAGTTTAAAGTGGCTTTCCTCAATCGGTTCTTTCTTATTGAGCTTATAGAGGCCAAAATGATGGCATTCATGAATTAGAAGCAAGGATCTATGAGTGTGAGGGAGTATGCCCTTAAGTTCAATCAACTCCCTAAATATGCTCCACACATGGTTGCCAACCAGAGTTCTAGGATGAATAAGTTTATGATGTGTGTTTTCGATTTGGTGAATAAGGAGTGTTGCACTGCTATGTTGATTAGTGACATGGATTTGTCCCCCCTAATGACTTATGCTGAACATTTGGAGGGGAAGAAATTAAGGAAGAGGAGGAGTAGTGAGGCCAAGAGGGCCCGCTTTGATAGTAAGTTCCAAAATCCCAAGGGTGGCCAGTTTCATCAAGGCCAAGGGTACTCTCATGCTCCTAATAGAAGGTTTGCCAATGATCACCCAAAGGCCCAAGGTGATGGTGGTGTGGTGCCCAATTTTATGTGTCCAAAGTGTGGCAGGGGTAATTTTAGCCCATGTTTGAAGGACACCAATGCTTGTATTGCTTGTGGTGAAGTGGGACATAAGGTGATGGATTGTACACGTAGTCGCAACAAGGGTAAACTTATTCTCCCACAAGGCCAGGGTGTAAATGTGGTTCCTTTGGGGAGAGGAGACCCATAAGGTGGTGCCCCAAGGCACAATCGGTTTTATGCTCTTCAAGAGAGACAAGGGGTAGATGAGGTACTTAATGTCATCAGTGGTATGTTAATGTCTTTGATTTTGATGTTTATGCATTGATAGACATGTGTGCTACACTTTCTTTTGTTACTATTTTTGTTGCCAAAAACATTCATATTGAACTGGTAGTGTTTTCCGAGTCTTATGAGGTGTCTACTCTTATTGGTGTACATCTATTATTGCTAGAAAGGTCTATAGAAATTGTCCCATTTGCATTTTCAATAAAATATTGCTTGTGATCATGTTGAGTTGGATATGGTGGATTTTGATCTTCGGATGGATTGGTTGCATGCATATTATGCCTCTATTGATCGTAGAACCCATAGGGTCAAATTCGAATTTCTAAATGAACCCATCCTTTAGTGGGAGAGTTATTATATGGTGGTCAAGGGTAGGTTTATCTCTTGCTTTAAAGACCAAAGGTTGATCTCTAAGGGGTGTCTCTATCATCTTGCAAGTGTTAGGGATGTTGAGTTTAAAGTCCTTCCCACAGAGTTGGTTCTAGTGATTAAGGAATTCCTAGATGTCTTCCCTAGTGAACTTCCCAGTGTTCCTCCCGAAAGGGAAATAGATTTTTCATGGATCTCCTTGTCGACACTAAACCTATTTCTATTCCTCCTTACCATATGACCTCGGTGGAGTTGAAGGAGTTGAAAGAACAATTAAAGGACTTGTTGGAGAAGGGTTTTATTAGGCCTAACCAATTACCTTAGGGTGCACCAGTGTTGTTTGTGAAAAAGAATGATGGGTCTCTTAGAAAATGTATTGATTATCGGCTACTTAATAGGGTCACCATAAAGAATAAGTACCTTCTACAAATGATTGATGATCTTTCTGACCAACTTCAACAGGTTAGTCACTTCCGTAAGATTGATCTTCAGTGCAGGTATAACCAAGTGAAGGTGAGGGAGTGTCACATTCCCAAGATTGCCTTCCGGACTAGGCATGGTCATTATGAATGTGTGGTTATGTCGTTTGGGTTGACCAATACACCAACTATCTTCATGGCACTGATGAATAGGGTTTTCAAACCCTACCTTGATTTGTTTGTTGTGGTTTTCATTGTTGATATCTTGATCTACTCTGATAATGAGTAGGAGCATGTTGGTTATTTGATGATGATGCTACAAAAATTGAGGGAAGAGAAGTTGTATGCTAAGTTTGAGAAGTGTTAATTTTGGTTGAAAGAGGTTGCCTTTCTAGGTCATATGGTCTTGTGGAATGGTATTAAGGTTGATCCTAACAAAAGGAGGTGATTGGAAATTGGCCTACACCTTTGACCCCATCGGATATTAGAAGATTCTTAGGCTTAGCAGGTTATTACCAGAGGTTAGTGAATGGGTTCTCTTCTATTGCTTCTCTTATGACTATGTTGACCCAAAAGAACGCTATGTTTGTGAGGACCGCTGAGTGTGAAAAGTGTTTTCAATCCTTGAAAGATAAACTTGTCCACTCCTATCTTATCTCTACTGGAAGGGTTAGTAGTGTTTGTTGTGTATTGGGTAATGTTTCTCGGATTGGTTTGGCTTGCATTTTGATGCAAAATGGTAAGGTTATAGCCTATACTTCTAGACAACTTAAGGTGCATGGAAAGAATTATCCTATTCATTATCTTGAATTAGCCGCATGGCATTTTCTTTGAAAATTTGGTGTCATTATTTGCATGAGGTGCATGCTGATATGTTTACCGATCATAAGAGTTTCCACTATGTGTTCACTCAAAAAGATCTTAACTTGAGATAATGAAGGTGGTTTGAGCTTCTTAGGGACTACGATATGAGTGTAGATTACAACCCCAATAAGGCTAATATTGTGGCCGATCCTTTGAGTAGGATGTCTATGGGTAGCCTAGCTCATGTTTTTGATAGGCAAGGAGGTGGCTAGGGAAGTTCATCTATTAGCTAGATTGGGGGTCAGATTGGAAGAGGTTGATAATGGAGGAATTGTGGTTCAATGGTTCAATATCTTCCTTGGAGGATGAGATAAAAGTAAAGCAAGATCTTGCCCCATACTTGTTAGAATTGAAGGCCTTGTGAGAGATGGCAAGGTGGAGTTTTTCTCCCGAGGGGCAGATAGTGTCCTTAGGTCCCAAGGTAGGTTGTGTGTGCCCAGTGTTGATGTCTTGATAGAGAAGATTCTTGTAGAGACTTATAATTCTTCATATTCTATTCACCCCAGTTCTACAAAGATATATAGAGATTTAAGAGATGTATTTTTGCGGGGAGATATGAAGAAATACACTGCCAAATTTGTATCCGATTGTCATAGTTTCCAACAAGTCAAAGCCGAACACTAAAGGCCGGGTGACCTAACCCAAGATAAAGAGATTCCTACTTGGCAGTGGGAGGAAATTTACATGGATTTTGTGGTTGGGTTGCCTAAGACTAGAAAGGATTTAGATTCCATTTTGTTTGTGGTTGATAGAATGACAAATACGACCCATTTCTTTCCGGTTAAGATTACTTATGGTGCCAAAGATTATGCTAAGTTTTACATTCATGAGTTGGTTAGATTGCATGATGTACTTTTATCTATCATATCGAAACATGGTTCTCAATTCACTTTACACTTTTTGAGGTCCTTCCAAAGATGTCTTGGTACCAAAGGTAAAGCTTAGTACGACCTTTTACCCTCAAATGGATGGTCAAGCCAAAAGAACTATCCAATCTCTTGAGGATATGCTTAGAGCTTGTGTATTGGAGTTTAAGGGTAGTTGGGATGGCCATTTTCCATTGATTGAGTTTGCTTCTAATAATAGCTATCATTCTAGGAATGGTATGGCTCCTTTTGAGGCTCTTTATGGTAGACATTGTAGGTCCCTGGATTGATGGTTTGAAGTAGGGGAAATGGCTTTGTTGGGTACAGATCTGGTTATAGAGGCTATCGAGAAGGCAAGCTTTATTAGGGAAAGGTTGAAAATAACACAAAGTCATCAAAAGTTCTAATGTCGATATGAGGAGAAGGGTGCTTGAATTTAAAGTTAGTGATTGGGTCTATTTGAAGGTCTCACCCATAAAGGTTGTGGTTCATTTTGGTAAGAAGCGTAAACTTAGTCCAAGGTTTATGGGTCATTATATGATGTTGAGGAAGATGGGTAAGATGGCCTACGATTGGAGTTTCCTAGTGAAATGAACTTGCTTCATCCAGTTTTTCATATGTCTATGTTGAGAAAATATGTGGGTAACCCGAATGCTATTGTCCCATAGGATGTTATGGGTGTTGTTGAAGACAACTTGACTTATGAAGAGGTTCCAGTAGACATCATGGATAGACAAGTGAAGAGATTGAGGAACAAAGATGTGACTTCTGTAAGGTCCTTTGGAGGAATCAACAAGTCAAAACTGTTATATGCAAAAGCAATATCCCTATTTTTTCCATTCCAAACAAGCCTAGGGTACTAATTGTAAGTCCTTTATGTAATTTCATGTCTTATGTGTCAGCCCTTATGTTATTTGCATGCATTCATGTCTATGTTGATAAGTTTATGGTAATTTTGACACTTAGGTTGATATTTTGAAAAAGATGTTTAAGCGCATTGTTACATTCTTTTTGGGACTGATCTCTTCATGATTATCCTTCTTATGTATGATTCATTGACATTTGGGGACAACTGTTCCCAAGGGGGAGATATTGAAATGACCCGAAAAAGTGCTTGAAAAATTATTTCGGAAGTGCCCATAATATTAATTTTCATATATCTCAAAATCTGTGCGTGATATTGAAAATCCGACTTCATATTCTTAATCAAGGGGAAAAATAGAGTGGGAAAAGGGTCTATCCTCGATTTTAAAGCAACAGTATAAAAATTTGAAATTTTCAAAATACAATTTCCAAAGAGCTTTTCGTGCCCTTGGCTCAACACGCCAAGGGCATGCCTCTGTGTATTTTTGTTCCAAGTTTTTTATTTGGTGCAAGGCTTTTGGGCCTTGGGCCTAAGCCTTCCCTTGCATAAAAACACCTAAACGTAGTCATTTTTCAACTTCATATCATACAAGACATTCCCCAATACTCTCTCAAACACTTAGACAAATATTTCGCTCAAAATTCAAGTGCCAAAACTCATCAAGGATCTTAAGGAATCCACTCAAGCTTCATGTTCTCATCTTAATCTTCATTAAGGAATTCTCCAATGTAAAGTTATGTGGGTTTCAACCATTAGGTCATTTCACCCATGGTGCCTAAGCTTCCTTTCCACTTAAATTGCATGTTTCTGAGTTGGTTTACTTGTTGGTCTTACTTATTATGAATTTGACTATGAACTATATTGGGATTTTATAAAAGTGTGACTGTTTAAGAATGTTTTGAGCTTTGAATCCATGATCTATCTTAATAATTGATGAAGGGTTTCAATGTATATTGCATGAGGGTATTTCAAAGTATTGGTGGGTTGATTTACTTCACGTTTTCTTGCATGATTTAACTCTTGAACTGCATGGTGGTACACTATCATTGCACACTCACCAAGTGTTGATAAGATGATCATTTTAGGATTATTGATCTATTAATGATCCATTGCATGACCTATGACTTGTATAACTTTATGAAAATGAAAAGATGGTAAATATGTTTGTTTATTTAATGAAAAACATCCATAGTGTTATGAATTGACCATAACTAATTGAGGGGTTGAAACCTCAATTAAATTTGATAGGGGTGGTATGCCATCAACCAATTGAGGGCTTCATGCCTCAATAACCATGAATGGTAGTGTGTGGCAACCATAAACCAATTGAGGGGTTCACACCCTAATTACCTCAGATAGGGGTGGTATTCCATAAACCAATGAAGGGGTTGACACCTCAGTCACTTTTGATAAGGGTGGTCATGCCCATCAACCAATTGAGGGGTTGATTCCTCAATCACGTCCAAGGGGTGCTCTACCTTGGATTCCAAGTAATAAGTTTGCTTGGATTATGATGATGGTCATTTCTTATACGTGTACTATGATTCTATATAAGCATGCTTTATTTCAAGCGCTGATCATGCATGTCATGTTGCTAATATACTATCTGTGGTTTACGATTATGCTTTTTCATTATGTTGCCTATCCATTGTTGCACGCATCCTACATACTTACTGTACTCAAACGTATTAATGCATACTCTATCCCTACATGATATTACCAAGTAAGAACCAGAGCTCCTCACGATCATCCTCATCCTCACGTGGATAGTACTATCTTCTCAAAGCAAGTTGGTGAGTCCTCAACTCCAGGGACAATATCTCTTATTCTTATGGTATGTAAAGACTCTTATAATCTAATTGTATGCTTTAACTATGAGGGTGAGCCTGGAAATTTGTCTTGGACCCCGCTCCTATCAATGTATTAGAGGTATTGTTGGAACCTTATGATATTTTGATGGTATGCTATTGGCTTGTTATGTTTCTATGGTATCGAGGAAGTCCATCCCCATATTCCTTTTTTAAAATCTCTTCTATTGTTGTTTTATTACTTCCGTGATCAAGGATGTGTAATGATATGCTAAGAGGATTGTTTGGAGTCCCTTTAGGCACCCCATTCGCCTTGTCATATCTAGGCCTTAGGCTTGGGTCATGACAAAAACAGATAAAATCAACTAACATCCCATTGAGAAGACACATCATTTAAAGTTTTAATAATCAAAAGTATTGTATTTTGACAGCAAATCAATGGCATCAAATTGTAGTTGGTAAAACCAAAACAAAATCTTTCCAAAATATTCATCTTTCGATTTTCAATGATGGCTCGCTCCTATAACCACGGGGATGCAGGAATCCCAATCAATGGAGGCAAACAAGCTTTCATATCTTCAAGTGATTGAACCTTCATCATCCCTTCATGTCATTTTTATCTCTGTGTACAAATCCTAGGACATCATTCAGATCAGTCTGGCTACATGGGAGTTGTATACCCTAACTTCTACAACATCAATGTGTTTGAGTATTGACTTCACTCTGCTTTTGTTCTTTGGAATGACCTTTTCATATGCCTCATAAAATTTATAGACCAAGGTAGGCATGTATGGATCCTGAAGTTTGTTGAACATTTGGAAGTTGTTGAACTTGAGAGTCTCCCAAACCTTTGGATATCTGTCAATAACACCATCGGTGGACAATTATTTCTCCTCCAGGATTGTGCGCTTTGCCTCAGCCCTAAGAATGTTCAAGTGTAATGGTCCTATTATTTGCTGGATCTTTTTGATGTATAGAGTGGAGGATCATGAATGGCTTTCGACCGAACCTCACTCTGGTGCCTTTTTGGACAGGCTCTAAAGTAGGCATCTTAAAAGGTTTGGATCTATCTTCCTCGTCCTATGAGTTAGTCCTGGTTACATTAAGTGGTTCTTTCTTATCACTTGTAGTTTCTTGGTGTTCAACTACTTTCCTTTTACCCTTTTCTTGTGCCTCTTTTTGAGGTTGCTGATATCTTCGTTCTAGTCTATTGGGAACTATTAAAACTCCTCTATCTCCTCGAGACCCACCTAGAGTTACCTTCTCCTTGGTTTTTCCCATTCCGGTACCATAATGAACTCCAAACATCTTATAAGATGCAGTGATGAAACAATTAGGTAAAAGAATTGATCATATGAGAAACTTTCAGAGTAGACGAGACTGTTTGATCGTAGAACATAATCGGCACTGCGCCAAAATCATTCCATGGTCAGAAAGACCATCACCTTTTTGCAAGGTTTTAAGACTTTAGGCCATTTTATACTTTCGAGTGATACTCATGCACATTAAGTGTTACACCCAATTGATTCACTGATGAAAAAGGTTCATCGCCGAAAGGTGTAACAATCACCCAAGAAGATCAGTCAATTAAGGCGGTGCATGTGACAACTAGGCGCATCACAGAGTTCACTTAGGTGGTCAAAATGATCGTCGCCTATGGTGACTTCCAAGGACCTTTAATTATTTACTTAAAATTCAACAATCTGTCCACAAATCATATGGATGAACATCATATAACACAACATATCAATGCATTCTTAACTATTGATTATCACTGCCACATGGTTTCCATGGCTATATACTCAATCAAACGATGAATTACCCTTAAAAATAACGTCACCTAATCTATCATAGGGCAAGTTCAATTGCTCAAATGAGTCTAAGTGTTACTTAGACTTCACCCATAGCCCACAGGAACAATCAGGCCAATCAGGCATGCATTTTCAAGAACACAATCATATGATCATGACACCACCTCAACTGAAAACATTCGAGCATGATAACAAGTATGAAATTGAGAAAATAACCACAAACTACTACTAGGAATGAAATGCTTCATTCATAAACCTAACCCTACTCATAGGCATCACCAATTTCAACATTTATAAAGTGAAAATTTTTGGATAAATCACTCATTCATGTAACACAGGGCTTTAGCATCACCCTAAAGATCCACCAATTCAATTTTCATCAAGATTTTCAAGACTTAAAGCATGATTAGCACATTACAAACCCCAATCAACCTTGTAAACAATGGCATTCACCAAAAGAACTAAAACAATGGTCCAAAACATACCTCTTCAGTGGTGAGACACAATTATATCCTCATAGATGCCTTTGTGATGAATATCTTAAACTCTATTTGTGAACATTTTTCAAAGAAAAGAAAAGAGGAGTGTTTTGGCGAGCAAATGAAGTGAAAATAAGGAAAGATGGAAAGTGAAAAAACCAAGGCATTTGAAAATCCTTAAGTAGGTTGGTGAGCATGCATATTCGGTGATACCGAACCACACTATCTAGCACAGTTTGCACTGTGTCAAGTGTGTTAGGGTACACCTTTTTTTAACACTTTGAATACCTTTCCTTCAACTTTGGAATTTGGTGGAATTGACAATTCCCCATTGGTTTTAGCTATTCGCCGAATTGACATTTTGTTCACCTAATTCTATAGCACCTCAAGAGTCACCAAGTAACTCAAAAGGTTGTCAAACTGATGGCCACCTTTTTTACTCGATGATATGCTGAGTGGTTCTATTTGATCGCCCTCTCAACTCTCCACTCCAATTTTTCTATTTTGAATCCTGCACAATTCAACACCTATTATTCAAATTAGAATGTAGTAAATACTCACCTTGGGTTGCTTCCAAAGCAACAACGTAGTTAACATCATGGCACGATGTAATTGCTCTTCTTATCATGTCATCGTTGATTAGCTCATTAATGATTATATTTCAGGATCATCTCCCAGCTATAGAGCTTTGCATATGTTGAAAACAACCTTCTCATCATTCAGTCTAAAATTAAGATCTCCACTCTCAACACCCACCATAGCTTATCCAGTGACTAAGAATAGCCTACCCAAGATAATTGGCATATCCGTACATACCTCATAGTCCATAATCACAAAATCCACTGGAAGAATTAATTTATCCACTTTCACAATACATTGTGTAAAATCCCTACAAGTCATTTGAAAGACCGACTAGCAATGAGCAGCTGCATTATGATCGGTAAAGGAGTCTTGAATCCCAATTCCTCAATTATGGCTAGGCACATGAGGTTTATACATGATCCCAATTCACATAGTTTTTTATTGAATTTTGAGGCTCCAATGGTGCATGGAATGGTAAATGCACCAGGGTGTTCTTTCTTCACTGCTAATTTTTGTGTTAAGATTGAACTGCAGTTGTGAGAAACATCAATTTTCTCACACTCAGGAGTTCTTTTCTTTGTCACTAATTCTTTCATACCAGCATAACCTGGCATTTCAATAAACGCTTCCACAAGTGGAATATTTATTGATGACGAATTAAACATCGAGTGGAATTTTTGAAACTAGGATCCTCCTCTATCTTCTCAATCTTTGTGGAAATGGATGATCAACCTTGAATTGAGGTGTTTTCAACATCATAGCTGGACTTGAATTATTTTGGAAATATTTCTTGACATTCACAGTATTATCCCCAATCTTCTCTTGCTTATCATTCTTGGGATTGTTGAGAGCATCACCATCTTCAACATGACTTCATACACATCAGACTTAAAAACAATTACACCTTCTTTGTCTTCTACCTCCTTCAAGCCTTCTTCAACAACAAGTGATAGTTTAGTGCCTTCAACCACATTCCCACCACGAGTGGTTATGGCTATACGTTATTGACTGTTCCATTCTGGATTAGCCATCGTGTCACTAGGTAAACCTCCTTTTAAATGTTGATTTAGATGAGTTGATATGGTCCATAGTTTAGATTCCAAATGCTTAATAGATGCCGAATGAGATGTCATAGTTTGACTCAACTGAGAAAAGTTAGACTTCATCTCCTTTAGGACTTTATCAGAGTCTTCCAACTTGCTGAAGAATCAAGAGAGCATATCTTTAGTTTGAGGATTCTCTTTATTACCCACTGGGTCAGCAATCTTAACCATATCTTGAGTTGGAATGTACCTATCTCTATCACGATTCCTTCAACCCCTAACTTGAGGTTGATCAACCCATGCACAATCTTACCATCTAAGTTATTTTTTGAACCTCGATTCCTAGGTGGCATTGGAAAAGCCAACCGAGAACCGACTATTTGGTTTCACATATAGTGTAGCTCCTTGTTGTAATCGCCTTCAAATTGTGCACCCTCAAACATCACATCTCCAATGGCACCCATAGCATTCACATATTTAGGATTTTATCCCATGACGTGCTTGGTCAGAAGATAAAGCTGGGTCAACATTTCAGCCATATTCTTATCCATTTTATTGGTCTGTAGCAAGCTGCTCCTTACTTGGACCTCTGTAGCTTGAAGGTGCCATGACATCTCTTGTGTACAATGCCTGGTTAATTTTTATCATGCCATCTAGGAGGTTATAAGCTTCAGTGGGTATTTATGTCATTAGATATCCTCTCAATAACTGTTCAACTACTTCTTTATTCACTACGTCGACGTTCATATAGAAGTATTGCAAGAGCACCAAGTCCGAAAATCTAACGTTAGGGATATTAGAGTAAGAGTTTCTAAAATTAGAGTTGTGTTTCATGCAACGGCTAAACTTGTAGCTGCTTGAAATTCTCAATACTTCTTCTCAACTTTATCATGTTTGAGGGAGGGAAAAATCTGTCAAGGAATGAATTTTGTAGCTTTTCCCATGAAGTAATATATTCATGACATAGCTCTCCTAGCCACCTCAACGCCACTCATATGATCGAAAAAGAAAATAGTCTTAGCCGAATGTCTTCCTAATTCACGCCCCTTAAGTTGAAAGATTGACAAACATTAATAAAGTTCCTTAAGTGTTAATGAGGATCTTTTTGGCTGATCACTCCGAACAATCCTGCCAACTAGAGGAGTTGAAACATATTGCTCGTTACATAAAAGTTAACTCCTCCGACCAATGGTGGTAGTCAGATAGCACCGTGCTCTCCACTTGATCCTAGTTCACACCCTGTATATCGTTCATCTCTCCAACATCCTTTCCATGGACACTCTCATCATTCTCCATTTTAACACCTATTTTTCAATAGCAATAACAACAAGAAAATAATAAAAAAAATATAACTACAATAACAAAGCTCAACAAACACTTTCAATATGAGCACGCCAATTCCCCAACAATGACATCATTTTTGATGTCCCTCAACCCAGATATTCAAAGGAAGTAGAGGCGGTTTTCATCCGCATAATAACCTAATTTTAGAGGTTGTAGTCGATCCCACAGGGAATCATTGTAAAAGGTAGAAGTGACTCTTTGGTCTAAGTAATTTAGGATATAAGGGTTGCAATGATCAAAGTAATGATTGATCTAAACAAGTTTGAATTAACGATTTAAATAGAAGTGAAGGTAAGATGTTGGGAATGTGCAAATATGGGAATCGATCTATCAATTGGGCATAGAAATTTTACAAAATGAGTTGACATTCAGTTAATAAGCCAGGTTGTTTGTGACCCATATCACTACGATACAAGGCTGTTTCGTATGAATCAAATAAAAAATCATATACGGACAGCCAAGGACATGCTTGGACTAAGAAGTCTCAGCAAAATCCCCTTTTGCCATTGAAAACATGAATATGGACTTCAAGTAAAACCCAAGAGCTTTCCAACCATTAGATACATTCCGCACTCTAATCATTCCGGCTGAAGCAACACTCAGAGATGTAAAGTAAACCCTAAGTTTGTAACTTTGAAATTATAGATTAAACATAAGAATGAAAATAAATTCTCTCAAATCAACTACAAATAAGTCAAAGTATCAAAGACCCAATAAATAAATCAAAAACACATATCAATAGCACACACCCAACATGGGGTTTTTAGCCACACATGCTAGAAATTGAATATTTGATACCAAATGTAGCAACAACAATGATAGGTTACAAGATTGTGTACAAAATTTGTTGATTATCACCATTCAATCTTCTCCAATTTTCTCCCCAAAAGCTTAAAAACCTTAACTCCTCTTTGTACTTTAAGAGGAAAGTTCTATGTACGACTACTATAAGCTAATTGTTTTGATATGGTATGAAGTGATATGTACAATTTCCTTTCAAAACATTTCCTATATACTCTGCACAAATGTGTGAAAGTTTGTTCTGCATAATGCCATTCGATGATCAAGGTAGACTATCACCAAGCACTCCAACGATGCGCCAAATATGCACTTGACTCCTTTTCCTTGCATATTCAAAAGGCTTCCTCTTCTATAACATTTTCTGATGATTCTTCATTGAAATAACCCCAAAAAGTGCTCGAAAATGTGCCTAAAAAATGCTCATAATTGGAATATTCATATATCTTAAAATACGTGCATGATGTCAAAAATCTGACTTCATATTCTTGATCGGGGAAGGGGGGGAATTGAGTGGAAAATTGGTGTAAGCCTGATTTTAGAGCAACCATATCAAAATTTAAAATTCCAAAGTGGCCGATTTCCATTGCAAAATTACGCCCAAAGTGCAATATGCCCAAGGCGTGCCTCTACGTATTTTTGTTGCCAGTCTTTTAGTTCCGATCCAAGGCCTTTGGGTCTTGGGACTAAGCCTTTCTATAACTAAAAAAGCACCTATGCCTAGTGATTTTCAATCCCATCTCATTCAAGACATTCCCCAAAACCCTCTCTAACACTTAACCAAGTATTTCATCCAAATTCATGTGTTGCAAACTCTTTTCGGATCTAAAGAAATTCATTCAATCTTCAAGCTCTCATTCAAACCTTAGTGAAGATTATTCATGTCATTAAAGACCATCGTGGGTCACCTACATCAAGCCAAGTTTAACGAAATTTCCGTTGGTTAAGTTTTGCACAAGTACTGATAGGAGGATCAAGTTAAAGGAGAATATCTCGTAGCACACAAAGAATTGAGTGGACAACAACCTACGAAACTAAAGCTCTTTGAAGCAGGTTTTCAACACACTTTGTTATACCATATTTAGATTTTGGATGAAGAAGTTATGCCCGTTTTCATAGGACTCGTCTGTGAGTGGGTATATTCGGGTTTTTGCCAGATTCCTTTTCATTAATGGCATTACATAAATTTAGTTATTTATATTGGTGTTTTGGGGATTATTATGCTATCTTGAAACTACATAAAGACCTAAACCCTATTTTTAAAGACCAAATTCACTCCTCCCAATGGGAATACACTCTAAAATTCTCCCAAGAGACTCTACCAAACCCCAATAAGAATTCAAGGAAACTCAAGAACGAGTTGTTAATTTCAAGAACCCTTTCCAAGCTTCAAGTCTTTCTCAACTCAATTTAAAGAAATTCAAGGTCTAAGGTATGTGGGTTTTATTCATGGGTTCCTTTCACCCATGAAGCCCAATCTTTCTTTTATGAAAATTGCATAATTTCAAGTTGTATTTCTTATGGGTATCTATTATTAAGAATATTAGCATGCAATATGTTGAGATGTTTTCAAATATTGTTGATTATACATAAATATCTATTTTGAGCTTATACTATTAAGTGATCTTTGAATATTGAGACAATACATGATTCAAGATATGAAATCTATGAATTATTATGAAGTTTTCATAAGATTTACAAGTTTTCCATGATGGGGTTTTACCATGATGTTTGTGGGATAATTTACTTGATTTTACAATGCATTGATTTCACTATGTCACGATCTATACTCTTGCATTTTGCATGATTTGAACATATACTCAAATGTGCCTGCCAAGTGTTTGATAAAATGTCCGGTTAATGTATTTTGAGTTATTGAAGGCCTAATACATGGTACATGAGTTTAAGTGATTTTATAATGATGAAAGAAAGTTATGTATTTGTGGATTCCATGAAGTGTCCATTGTGTTGTGTGTCGAGTCCATGAGAAGTATCGATTGTGTTTTGAGTTGACCATAGCCAATTATGGGGTGATGCCCCAATAACCTAGATGGAGTTGGTTAGCCATCCATCGATTGAGGGATTGGTACATCAATCACCAAGATGGGGGTGGTAAGCCATCAATCAATTCAATGGTTCATACCTCAATAATCTCAGATGGTGGTAAGCCATCAACCAATTAAGGGGTTGGTATCTCTATCATCTCGAATGTGGGTGGTAAGCCATCAACCAATTGAGGGGTTGGTACCTCAAACACCATAAGTCATCAACCAATTGAGGGGCTAGTGCCTCAATCACTACTAAGGGGTGTTCTACCTTAGATTCCAAGTACTAAGTTGCTTGGTCTATGATGACAGTCTACTCGTACTAATGTAATATATTCCATATATAAGCATGTTTACTTCAAGTATCATTCATACATGCCATATTATTATATGATCATCTATGCTTATTAATGCATTTCGATTATGTTGCCTATCTCTTGTTACATTGCATCCTACATACTTAGTACATTGAAAAGTAGTAATGCATACTCTATGCCTATATGATATCACCATGTAGACATGAGCTCCTATTAATTCTCCTCCACGTGGCTAGATGGATTGTTCAAGTTAGCTTTTAATGAGTACTCATGTCTGGGGACAATATCTATCTTCTTTCATGCTTATGTTAAGACCACATCATATATACTTGGATTATGTATTGTCATTATTATGAGGGTGATCCCAGTTGTTTTTCTTCGACCCCGCTAACTTCTATGTTTAGAGATGTTGTTGGACAGTATGTAATGATGGTATGAGCTTTGACTCCCTTTGTCTTTTTTGATGTTTTATGATATGAGAGATTTCCCTTAGCCCTGTGATTCCTTTTTACTATCTCTTATTGTAGTTTTATTGCTTCTGTGACCAATGATGTGTAATGATATGTTAAGAAGTTTGATTGGGTCCCTATGGGTTCCCATTCACTTTGTCACGTCTAGGCCCCAAGCTTGGATCATGACATTCTGCTGAACCAATTCGGCAATGCACTATATTATCAATCATATCGTCTTCTTATCAGTATTATGGGGCGTTGAGCATTGCAACTTTAGGAGATTTCTTATACAATTGGACGGTGCGCCAATCATGATTTGCAATATCAAATCAGAACAAATTTTTGACTTTGATATGAAATCTTTATTTTCTGAAATTATATGTGATCTCCTCGAGTGTTTAACGAAACATCGAGTATGTTGGCGATACAACTTTTATCTGCCTTTCTACACTTTTGCTCCCTTTCCACGATTTCACCATGCAATGTTGCTCTTTTAATCCTATTTCCCATCATAGAACATGTATATTTGTCAAAAGTAGGAAGTTATAGCAAACTAAGTGTAATTTTTTTTTGAAAGCTAGCACTAAAATGAGTCCAAAAAATGGACTAATCAAAAACCCTATTTATTTCTGTCAAACTCATGCCAACGACTATCTGGCAGGCTTTATCTTACAAACCTCTCCAATTACACCTTTGTAAATTGCTCACAGTATTGACTGGAGATCCGACAAGTCAACGAGACAAAATTAACTTCCACCACCCCTAAGATAGGCTAGTGAACTGGTACGATGTATAAGCAATTCCATATGACTCAAGGATGACCAAATTACATAGACGGTCTTGACAATCTAACATGAAATCATAAGCCCTATCACCAAGGATACCATCAAATCTTGGGGGAAGCACTCATACAAACCGCTCAAAACTTTTCTTCTCCACTGTAGACATAGTAGGAGTAATAGAAGATGGTGGCACAAAAAATTTGGCAGTGCGATAGACAAAGCAAAAGCCAATCTTTAAAATTGTGAACTAGAACACGATCGAGATGTTTGGTCGATGTCATAGGATATTCCACAACGATTGAGAAAGGACTCCCACGAATTATGGCTAGCTCAGCTAGAGTTATAGAATGTTAAACCAGTGCTTTAGATACCAATGCATCAATAGTAACTACAGCTTGAGGTGCTCCGTCTAATCTTACCAAAACCCACTAAAGCTGAAGATTGTGGGACAAAGTCAATAGGCGCCTTTTGTCAAATATTGATGTTCTAGAGAAGTAGATCTAGTCTTTATTATGGGTGGAGCTTCCCCTATAGCAAGTCATCGACCCCTAGCCCTATGATGAGCCCTAGCCCTATGAATCGTAGGAGTGCCTCGTATCATGAAACAAAAGGCATCAATGGTGCCTAAAATTTTCCCACAACAAAGCAATAAATCAAACCACATAATCAACACTCTCGGCACACAACAGCATCATCAAATACTTGGCACATAGTCAATCCTATACTAACATCAGGAGTGCAAGGTAACCATCATCCCTAAGATTTCAATCCAGTTCCACACTATGTGAAGCACAACAAAAGCAATACACATTCAAAACTTGTTCTTTACATCTATAACCATTTCTTAGGAATGCAATTCCCATGCATATCAATTAAATCAAATCCCACAGGTTGTGACATGTAAAACACACTCCCACTTCTTAAATCCCAATTTTGAAAACAATTTAGACCATAAGTGGGCAATAATCACACAATACACCCTATGATTCATAAATGCCACATTATGTATCACCAATTTAAGAATTTCACAGGAATCAATTCACAAACCAAACCTAAAAAAAACCTTGATTACAAGTTAAGTTCAATGATCACTACATGGCATGATTTGACATGATCGAGCAAAGAACACACTTATATGGGGAAAAAACTCACCATAAAAGATTACAAAATTTAACAACGGAGCTTACCGATTGATTGGAGGAGTAAACCAAAGTGAAAGAAATCAAAAACCATGCCGAAAACCCTAGAAATAGTTCCTTTACCGGAATATTCGTTAGCACATGACGTGGTCAGTTGGGATTTTGATTGAAATAATGACGTGGGTGAGGAATGGGGTTTTCCTTCACATTAGGGTTTTGTAAAATGAAATTCGAGGGTCAAATTTTATTTTGACCCCCTTTTAAATGAAATCGGGTGCGAGTTTAAAAATCTACATACCAGGGCTATGAGGCCCCTACTACGAGTTGTAGGCTATCTACGACTTGTAGGTATAGGTCTCATCAAACCTAACACTTATACAAATTTAGGAATCATACCTGGGCACTACGAACCCCTTTTACAACTCATAGACGACTTTACAAATCGTAAGGTTTGCTCATAGTGCTTATGCTAACTTTTGATAATCATTGATTCCCTCTACGATGCATGACTATGAGTTGTAGTGATGACTATAAATCATAGGCCTAATCGTAGAGGGTGCTCAAACTACCATATTTTAGATCTTCAGTTCCTTAATTTCACTTGCAAACTAAATCTCAAAGAACAATTATTCCCAAAATATTACAACAGTACTAGTGCTTTTCAATCCTAAAAGTAAACTCACACCTTCTACCTAAGAATCTCAATAACCAAAAATAATTAAAACAAGCCAATAGTTATCAAAAAAGCTTGGGTTGCCTCCTAAGAAACGTCTTGTTTAATGTCATGGCTCGACTTTGTCATCGTCCTTCATCAACTATCATCGAGAATCCACACCTCACTCTTGCACTCATCTAGGATTTTCATGGATTGCGAAATATCGAACACGTCCTCTATATCGTTAACCCTATACTACAGTTGACCTGAATCCATAACCACTAGGGCTCTCCTAGTGGCCAGAAATGGTCTCTCAAAGATGATGGGCACTTCAAAATCAACTTCACAGTCAAGGATGACAAGATACATCAGAAAGATGAATTTATCAACTTTAACAACCACCTCCAAAAGGATTCCCTCTAGTTTTTTTCATGGTTCAATCTGCCATAAGCAACCTCATTCTTGTCAAGGTAGGAGTACCAAGGCCAAGCTTTTTGAATACAACAAAAGGCATTAGATTGATGCTTGCTACTAAGTCACACAATCCTCTTGCGAACTCAACATTGCCAATTGTACATGAGATGGTGAATGCACTAGGGTCCTCTTGCTATTGAGCAAGGCATTTGGTCATAATCGCACTACATTGTTGGAGTTCTTACGAGAACTCTTGGCTTAAGGTGCATTTCTTGGTGACCAAATCCTTCATATATTTTGCATTCACGGGCATTTTCTCTAAAGCCTCTAGAAGGGGAATGTTGATGGAGAGTTGCTTCAACATCAGGAGAAAGTGTTTGAATTTACCCTCATATTATTTTTTCTTAAGCCTCTGAGGAAAAGGAGGAGGAGGTTTGGGAATTGATTTCAATTTCACATGATCCCTTGTCTCTTCTTGTTATATCCTAATAACCTTCATATATTGTCCCTCAACCATAACTTCACCCCCATGACACTTCTCCTCAACTTCATCCAAAAGTATTCGCATAGGGGGATCTACAGTGCTCTTGCCACTTCTAGTCATCACTATCGTGCAATGCCCTTTGTTCTATAGATTTTGAACCGTATTGCATAGTAGGGTGCCCTTTTGGTGTTGGTTCAATTGTGAAGAAACTTACCCGAATTGTTGCTCTAATTGCTTAATAGCCACGGTGTGAGACTCTATTTTTTGGTTAATGCTTGAAATATTTTCTTTCATTCCCTTTAAAGTCTCTCAACTTGTTGGTCAGCTCGCTTCAACAACTTTTCGAACATTTTTTCAATCCCAGAGTTGTTTCAAACAGTATCGCGATCGTGTGGTGGCACATAAGGACCATTTCTATAGCCCTCTCTTCTTCCCTACGCTACATCTCACACTCTCGCTCTCTTATAGTATCCACCTTATTTGTTTCTATACATCCCATCATGGTTGAAGTTCCGACCTTGATTCCTGAAACCTTACCTCCAATAGTTTGAATTGGACCCTTGGGGATTGTTTTGAAAAGCCGCCACTTGATTGATTAAAAATAACGCATCCTCATCAAAGAATGGATCATCATAGATAGGAGCCTTCAGAGATTTGTGGGTGACTGCCTGACACTTGCCTGATTTTGCTTCAAAATCAAGTCCATACTTGTATGAAGCTGAGCAAGTTGTTCCATGATTTCTTCATTCACCTTTGCTTGCTCATTATTGGTGTTAACCACATAAGAAGCTCTCTTCACACCTTGCTCTCATCGACCCCATGCTGGGTTTGTTTTGAATATTTGCTCCATCACTATGGCTTTCAATGCAAAAGCTTAGTCTAGGAACATGCCTCCCATAATCATGTCGGCGCAAGCTTGACTATTCATGTCAAGTGCCTGATAGAAAATCTCAACCAAGGCATCATCAACAATTTTGTGATCGGGGACCATCCTCAAGCATTTAGTAAACATCTCCCATATTGTGCTAATAAAATCACTTGGCAACTGCTCAAAGTTGTTGATTTGGTCCTTGAGCTTCAACTTCTTAGATCTTGGGAAATATCTTTCAAAGAATACTCTCTGAAGTTCAACAACTTGGGATAGTACCCGGAGGAAGATCAAACAACCATACAGCTGCATTGCTAGTCAATGACAGTGGAAAATACATTTCTTATATAATTAAAGCCCTATAAATACATTTCTAGGGATTTGATTATATAAGAAATGTATTTTGGTCATGGTACTAGGAAATTACATAGCCTTTCACGAGGTGCGTAGCATTCTTTACAGACGTTACGAAAGCTCCCAAAGAGAAAGAGGTCTTTCCTGCTTTACTGCGTGAACTAGGTCCAGGTCTTTCTTTTGGCATTCCCGCTGTTGACGTCCCATCGAGTTAGCTAGTTAAGGGTGAAAGGGATTCTACCTAAACAGTAGACAGAGGTAATAAATAAGAGAATACTAAAGCCAAAAAATTTCTCAATTCTAACACAAGGTACTTAGTACATCGAATTCCTAATTGTTGTGACCCGTAAAATAGAATTCTAAAAAATAATCATAATCAAAATACTGGAAAGAGTAGACAAGGAATGAAGATGGATCCTTGGTCTATGATAGAAAAATGGAGGAAATCTATGACACTTCGTTTCTCACTTTCAATGTGTTCAGGTCCGATAGCCACAAAATGGAAAAGAGAAGGATAAGTTGCACACTTTAGGCCTGTTCCAGGTCAGTCGCTTAAAGAAAGGAGAGTACGTCATGAGTTTTAGGCATGAAAGAGAAAATAGAGCCACCGGAATGCAGTGACAAAGGGCTTACCCCGAGATCTAGCATCGTCGAAGGTCAGGCTTAGGGCACGAGTTCTAAAGTGAATCATAAGGGGTCGCATATATAAATTAGGCTTGTGCAAGCAAGGGACACTTTACTTCAAGCGAATAGTGCTGCCTCGATTTAGCTAGGATGAGAATACAATTTCTGACATTGAACTTAAAACCCTGAAACTTCTAATCTTGATCTTACGATTGTAGTCAGGAAAGGGGAAAAAGAGCCTGTACCTAACTCCCTTTGAACTACTATATATCCTATCAAAAATTTTCATCCTCCTACATGACATTTATATTTACTTGGAATTCGGTATCCATACCAAATCCTAGAAGGGAAGCCCTGTGTGTCCCTCATTGGAAGAGGGCGATGATGGAGGAGATGAGTGCACTTGAGAAGAATGAGACATGGGAGATTACTGATTTACCTCCCCGAAAGAAGACTGTGGGATCTAAATCCTTAGCCAAGCTTGGCCAGAATAGCAGAGCAAGTATTAGTAGCATAACAAAGTAGCTAATGCATCATCAATGAAAGCTGTTGAATCAACTGATGCAGTGTTATACGCCAAGGTCAAGGTATATGCATTCTCCAAGTTAAGGGCTAAAGCATCTCCTTGAACAGAAGATTCACTTCCTTCTTAATGTGTGATACTCGACTTTTCAAAGAGTAGGGATTCACTGGTTTTCCCTTCTCTGAAGAAGAAGAAGAAGAAAAAATAGGAGATGCCGAAATAATTAAGTCAGAATTCATTGGTTGATTGTATCATTAAGACCCCGTGCACCTTAACAAGTGTTGCAAGATCTCGTGCATTGGAAACTAGGGTTATGGAACCGAATCCGTTGCCATTGGTAACAATATCATGAAAAAGATTTTGTGTCCCCATGACACTCTTGCAAACAAATACCATATTTTGAAGATGACGGTGGGGATCCTCTGATTGTGTCGTGTGAATAGTCCACAGTTTTAGAGCATTTGGAGCAATCCACTCGATACTGCTTAGTATCTTTTGGTAAAGGAGGCAGTACTATAACACCGGTAACATCCATAGCCATAGGTTTCAATCTATATTGATTCCATCCATAAGAGTTTTCATTGAAGTCCCTGTATTGTGGCTATTATCCCTTTATGGTGGATTCTCCTCTCTTTGCATATCCTCGTTCATATTCATTTCCTCCTCAACCTCATATCTTCATTCACTTGAGCCATTCTTCTTAGTAGTCAATGGATCTCCAAATTGAGTGGAGCTAAGGGATTGCCTTGGCTCCTTGTGTTGGGCACACAAACCTAGTATACCCTGCGAATAAAATCAAACAACAAAAACAAAAACAAAAGTAAAGTACCAGAGACTCTAGATATCAATACTTGAACTAACTAATAGTGAAATCAAATCAAAACCTAGTTGTATTCCCTGGCAATGGCGCCATAAATTCATATGATGTTCATGCTCCAATATAAAGCGTTTGTTGTCAGCAATAAACCTAATCGAGGTTAGGGTTGAATCCATAGGGAATACGGGGTTTGATTACAAGACTTCACCACTAACCATTTCTAGTATTATGACTACACTCTTTGAATTGGGGGGGGGGAGGGCTTGTGATTGCAAAACAAAAATAAAACTACCACTAAATATAACGTGAGGAAACACTCAATTTTGGGAACAACTTGAGAATTGTGTTTGCCATGGTTTTTCAACTTGATTACCCTAGATAACATAACTATAATTGGTGATTTGCATACAGGATGCTGACTTAGGTTCTTTTAGGCCTCTTGTGAAGGTGAAGGTCATATTTCACCATGGCGCTTGGTCGGCAACCATGGCGTGCCAACTAACCTCTACTTATTGTCCAAGTCAACCTCCCCTTGTTCAGGCTTGGTTGATTCAATCGAATTCTATCATCTATTTCTCTTTTCTTATTCGTCACTACCTTGGTTAGGTAGGTGGGGTTAGTGTTGGCCACAACCAAAGAACTATAAAAATGATGGAAAACAGACAATACATGCAAAACCCTAATCATAGAAATGCAATAAACGTAGGTTATTTGAAGTCGACTACCCATAGTTCCCATAACCCCAAGTTATGGGTGCTTAGCTATTCATGCTTAAGGAAAAACAAAGAAAAATGCACATGGTAGACATAGTTGAGAGTTTTACCTATAACAATGAAGAAAATATGCACCACAAGTTGCAAACCCACAAGCTTGATTAATAAACAATGTGTACAAGGCAAGATTTGCAATCCCTAAAAATGGGTTTTACAAGAGAGAACAATAAACTACTCTAAAAACTAAGAAAAGATTCTAAATGTAATTGTACATTGTCTACTGGTCGAACTCTTCCTCAAAACCTATCTTAAACTATATGTAGTATTTATAAATTAACCCTTGAATTTACACAGAAAAGACAACTAGCAGCTGATAAGTTTCATAGTTACGACTCGTAGGATGACCTACGAGTCATACTCGAGGTCTCGTATCAGATTCTTGAGATCATGGACTAAACTTGTACGATGCTTTGGTACGAGTTATTGCTTGAACTACGACTCATATGTTCCTCTCGTAGTGTTCGCCTTCAGTTTTTGGGCCAACATTTTGGCTCTTTGATTCTTGCTATGAATCCACCAATATGAGTCAAGTGAGGCTTACGACTCATATTATGACCTCCTAGGGGTGACCTCCACCTTAGCAGATTTCTAAATATTTGTACAGATCTAATTATTGCTATGACACCACCCTAAAGCTACAATTTGTAGGTGGGCTTATAAGGCCTATGCTTTAGCAAAATCTGCAACTTTTATTCAAAATCATGCCAACCTAAATTTTATACAGGGTTAACACAAAAACACATCAAAACAATAAAAATTTACTTTAAGAACTCACAAAATTCCTTATTTCAGGCACCAAATTTGCGTATTTTGACAGCACATCAGACCTTACTAACCCCTTGCCTTCTATGTAGAGCATAAAATAAGTTGTGCCTTGGGGAACCACCTTGAATACCACCTCTACCCAATGGAACTGCACTTCTACCCCGAACCTTGCCACGGTGGGACAATCCACCTTCTTGTGACCAAGTTCCCCATAACCAAAGCATGCATTAGAATCTTTCAAACATAGGACTCTATAATTCCTTCGACAACTAGGGCACATATCAATAGGAGCCACACCATTAATACCTTGGGCCTAGGGAAGTCATTGGCAAACTCCTTGTTAGTAGCATGAAAAGGCTCGTGGACTTGATGAAATCCAGTACCTTTTTGGAACTTGCCCTCAAAATAGAACCCCTTGGCCTCATGGCCCCTCCTCTTTCTCAACTTTTCTTACTCTATTTAGTCAACATATTTCATCATCCGAGGTAAGTACATGTCATCAATAAGCATGGCGGACTGGCATTCCTCATTTTCCAAGTCGGAGACCCCCATAACAAACTTATTCATCCTTGACCAAGGATTTCTTGTGGAATTGAAGGTCCATAGCATGACATATGATATAAATGATGTTTTATGATGTAATGAGCATATGTACATGATATGTTATAGATAATATGTTGCATTAGACCATTATAAATCCGGGGGACTCAAGGCCCAGACAATCGAGATGGGGGTTTGTACCCATCAACTATGTGATGGGTTTGTACCACACAACCAGGGTGGTGGGGTGAGATCATCATCAACTAAGGTGGGGGTTTATACTCATGAACAAAGGTGGGGGTTTATACTCATGAACCAAGGTGGGGGTTTGCACTCATCAACCCATGTGAAGGGTTTGTACTTCTCCACCAAGGTGATAAGGTGTGATTATCATCAACCATGTAAGGGGTTCATGCCACACCACCGGGGTAATGGGGTGAGATCATCATCAACTAAGGTGGGGTTTGTACTAATCAAGTAAGGTGGGGGTTTGTATTCATGAAATCATGTGAGGGGTTTGTATTTCGCCACCAGGGTGATAAGGTATGATTATCTTCAACCATGTGAGGGGTTTGTACCACACCACCAGGGTGATGGGGTGAGATCATCATCAACTGACCAAGGAGTTTATACTTTGGAAATATAGTTAGTTTATGCTTCCCTAATGGTACCCTATATGAGCATGAGTTACTTAACCATGTTTTAATTATGCTTTGATCATACATGTAGAGTTACTATATCATGCCTATTGTCTATTATTATGCATGTTAACTATGAAGCTTATCATTTATTGCATTGCGTCCCACATACTTAGTAAATTCAAACATACTAACGCATACTCTTGCCTACATGATATCACCATGTACTTACTGGCATTCAAATTTATCATCCTCCTCGTCCATGTGGCTAGATCGGTTCTATTCAAAACTAGTTGGTGAGTCCTCCACTTCATGGACTTTAGTCTATATTGCTATTATCTATGTATTGAGACACTTTCTTATGTTCTATTTTGGCTATGAGGGTGAGCTCGGTTACCTTGTATTGGCCCCCACTTTATCTATTTATTTAAAGGTACTTTTTGGACAAGTTATGTATCTACGGTATGAGCTTTGACTCCTTCTCTCTTAATGATATTGATTTGCATGCTAACCTTAGCCCCTTTTCCACTTAGTATCATTTTATGTCTTTTACATGCTTCTGCACCAATAATGTGTAATGATAAGTTGAGAGGATTGTGTGGAGTTGCTTCGGGTTCCATATTAATTGTGTCACTTTTATGCCTCTTGGCTTGGGTCATGAAAAATATGGTATCAGATCACTAGGTTGATAGATCCTTGGAGTCCAACACACCGCGTCGATTTAAGTCCTATTCATGGTTGTGAAGCTCCCTAGGATTATGAATAGGAGGCTTTGAGGCATTTCAGGAAATGTTTCTCTTCATCATGTTCTATGTATTGCTGTAGAGTTGTAATGAGTTTTCCCCCTAACAATTGTTGTTTGGTTTGCTAGATCATTCTAAACACTTGAGGAAGATAGGCCTAAACTCCGGAGGAGAAACCTAACAATGGTATGTTCCGAGATGGTCTTACTATGCTTCCCCAAGTGGTTGCTAACCAAGTCCAGCAAGGGGCCCAAGCCCCTCATGCTAATACCTAGGGAGCCAGGGTAAGAGACTTTATGAGGATAAATCCTCTAGTTTTCCATGGTTAAAGGTGGAAGAAGACCCACAAGAGTTCATTGATGAGGTCTACAAAATCTTGAATATCATGGATGTTGGTCCAAATGAAAAGGCGGAGTTGGTGGTATAACAACTCAATGGGGTAGCTCAAATTTGGTATGAGCAATGGTAGGGTGAGAAGGGAGTTTGTAATGTGGTTCTTTTGGAGGAGTTCAAATTGGCCTTCCTTAATTGGTTTTTCCCTCTTGAGCTTAGAGAGGAAAAGTTGGTAGAGTTTATGTACTTGAAGCAAGGTGCTTTGAGTGTGAGGGAGTGTGCCATCAAATTTAATCAACTTTCAAAGTATGCTCCTCACTTAGTAGCTGATCCAAGGTCAAGGATAAATAAGCTTTTTATGGGGTCATCCGACTCGATAATGAGGATTGTCGATCCTCCATGCTTATAGGTGACATGGATTTGTCTTGGTTGATGACATATTCCGAGCAAATGGAGGAAGAAAAGATGAGAAAGAGGAGGGGCCATAAGGCCAAAGGGCCCTTTTTGAGGGAAATTTCCAAAAGGGTTGTGGTTGGGTTTCCTAAAAATAAGAAAGGTTTTGATTCTATATGGGTTGTGGTTGATAGGATGACGAAATCGGCTCACTTTCTACTGTTAAAACTACATGTGGGGTGGAGAGTATGCAAGGTTATACATCCATGAGTTTATGAGATTACATGGGGTTCCTTTATCCATCATATTAGATCATGGTGCACAATTTACTTCACACTTTTGGAGGTTTTTTTAAAGCGGTCTTGGTGCAAAAGTCCATCCTAGTAAGGCCTTTCACCCTTAAACGGATAGCCAAACCGAAAGGACAATTCAAACACTTAAGCATATGCTTAGGGCTTATATCATGGAGCTTAAAGGTAGTTGGGATAACCATCTTCCATTGATAGAGTTTGCCTACAACAATAGGTATCACGCTAGCATTGGTATGGCTCCTTTTGAGGCTCTTTATGGGAGACATTGTAGATCACCGGTGGGTTAGTTTAAGGTTGGAGAGGCGGATTTGATGGGAAATCATCTTGAAAAGGTTAAGATTATTAGGGAAAGGTTGAGGAAAGCCTAAAGTCATCAAAAATCCTATGCCGATATGAGAAGAAGAGACCTTGAACTCAAAGTGGGTGATTGGGTCTATTTGAAAGTTTCTCCAATGAAAGGTGTAGTCCATTTTGGTAGGAAGGGGAAATTGAGTCCAAGGTATGTTGTCCCTTATGAGGTGATAAAGAGGGTTGGCAAGGTAGCTTATGAGTTGAAGTTTCCTAGTGAAATAAATTTGATTCATCCGGTATTCCATGTTTCTATGTTGAGAAAGTGTGTTGGTGATCCTAATGCCATTGTACCTCTTGATGTGGTGGCTGTTGCTAAGGATAACTTGACTTATGTGGAGATTCTGGTTTATATCTTTGATAGACAAGTAAAGAGATTGAGGAACAAGGGGGTGGCATCCTTTTAGGACCTTTGGAGGAACCAAAAGGTCGAAAGTGCTACTTGGGAGGCCAAAGCGGATATGCAAAAGCGGTATCTTTATCTTTTCCATTGCACTCAAGCCTAAGGTACCAATTCTAAGTACCCTTTATGATATCAAGTCTTATATGTAAGCCCCTATATCATTCATGTGCATTCATGTTTAAGTTGGCAAATTATTATGATTTTACACCTATGTTGAGATTTGTAAAGTGATGTTTAAATGTAACGTTGCATCTATGCTGGGGGCTGATTTTTTCATTATTATTTTTGTCTTGTACATCTCATCTACATTCGGGGATGAATATTTGCAAGGGAGAGATATTGATAAGACCCCAAAAAGTGCCTCAAAACATGCCTCAAAGGTGCTCGAAATCTTGTTTTTCATATGTCTAAAAATTCGTTTGTTATTTCAAAAATCTGAATTTATATTTTATGTTCAGCAGGTCCAAATTAGGGGGGGGGGAGAGTCTAACCCCAATTTTAGAGCAACTGCAGAAAAAAAATTAATTTTTCCAAAATTTCAATTTCTAGAGGCGATCCGCGATGCGCCTCTGTCGCGGAGCAGTATTAATTTTGCCCAGTTTTGTTTCATCGGTCCAAGATTTTTAAGTCTTGGGCCTAAGTGTTTCTGAATGTGTTTCTACCTATACTCAGTCATATTTCACCATCATATCACCCTAAATATTTCACAATACTCCCCAAAACACTAAACCATATTTTTTACTCCAAAATTGAAGACTCAAAACCCTCATTCGGAACTAAGTATTTCCTTCAAGCTTCAAGCCTCCGTTGTCAATCTTCACCAAAGAGCTTCTCCAAAGCCATGATATGTGGTGGTGAACCATTGGGTCCTTTCACCCATGGTGCCTTAGCCTCCTTTTTGCTAATATTGCTTGATATAAAGTTGATTTTACATATGGATCTTTTATATTGAGAAATTTACTGCACAATGAATTTAGTTCATGAAAGTATGGTTGTTTTAGTATATTTTGAGCTCTAATATTGGATCTAATATTGGATTTGATGAGGGATTTTGATGTGAATGTCTTGGGGTGTTGCAAGGTATTGATTGATGGTTTTACAACAAATTTTCTTACGTGATTTCATCTCTAAATTATATGGCCTTTTACCCGTATTACACACCCCCAAGTGTTTGATAAAATATCCAGCTAGATTTTCTTGTGAAATTGAAAGTCTAAGGCATGAGATATGATATGAATGATGTTTTAGTGATGAAATGAGCTAATGTACATGATATGCTCTATATAATGTGTGGCATTAGACTATTCCCAATCTGGGGGACTAATAGACTGGATAACAGATATGGGGGTTTGAATCCATCAAGCATGTGAGGAGTTCGTACGACACTACCAAGTTGATAGGGTGAGATCATCATCAGCTGAGGTGGGGGTTTGTACTCATCAGCTAAGGTGGGAGTTTGTATTCATCAAACCATCTTAGGGGTTTGTACTCCACAACTAGGCTGATAACGTGTGATTATCATCAACCATGTGAGGGGTTTGTACCTCACCACCAGGGTGATGGGGTAAGATCATCATCATTGAGGTGAGGGTTTGTACGCATCAACCGAGGTGGGGGTTTGTACTCATCAAACCATATGATGGGTTTGCACTATGCCGTAAGGGTGATAAGGTGTAATTCTTAGGATCCACCTTAATACCATCCCCAGACACCACATGACCCAAGAATGCAACCTCCTTCAGCCAAAACTCACACTTTTTATATTTAGCATACAATCTTTCCTCTCTCAGTCTTTGCGACCCAACCCTCAAATGGACCATATGCTCTTCCCTACTATGTGAATAGATCAAAATATCATCAATGGACCACAACAAAGCAATCAAGGTAGGTTTTGAAGACCCTATTCATTAGGTCCATGAAAATGGTCGGTGCATTAGTCAACCCAAAGGATATCACCACAAATTCATAATGCCCGTATTGAGTCTGGAAGGCTATCTTGGGAATACCACACTCTCTCACCCTCACCTGATGATACCTGGAATGAAGATCAAACTTAGAGAAAAAGCTAGACCATTACAATTGGTCAAATAAGTCATTGATCTTTGGAAAAGGATATCTATTCTTTATAGTAAAATTATTAAGTTGCTAGTAGTCAATACACATTCTAAGTGATCCATCCTTCTTCTTTACAAACAACACCGGAGCACCCCAAGGTGATTGACTAGTTCTAATAAATCCCTTCAATATATCTTTCAATTTCTCTTTCAACTCCCTCAATACCATTGGTGCCATACGGTAAGGTGGAATGGAGATAGGTTGATATCAGTTAGAAGATCCATGCCAAAGTTTATCTCCCTTTCAAGAGGAATACTGGGAAGGTCATTTGGGAAGACATCAAGAAACTTACTTACAACTTGAATCGACTCAATGGAAGGGACTCTGGACTCCATATCTTTAACCCTCAAAAGATGATACAAACACCCTCTTGGAGATCAAGCTACGAGCTTTAATGCATGAGGTGAACCTTCCCCACACTACCACATCATAACTTTTTGAATCAAGGACGGATTCATTTGGGAATTGAAACTTGACCCTATGTGTTCTACAATCAATAGAAGCATAGTATGCATGCAACCAATCCATCCCAAGAATAATATCAAAATCAACCATATCTAA
>JAOTQR010095128.1:0-31038 GCA_025774065.1 Solanum ossicruentum | reverse complement strand
TTTAAGAGGCTTGTTTGGGGGCTTTCGGTTTCTCATTCACTCTGTCACACCTAGGCCCTAGGTTTGGATCGTGACAAGCTTGGTATCAGACCATTGGAATTTAAAATGACCACTGGAAATCCACACACCACATTTAGTAGTGTCTTATTCATGGTGGTGAAGCGCGCCACAACTATCAATAGGATGCTATGAGATGTTTAGGATTGTCTCACTTCTTTGTTTAAATTAATTCGTTCCTTAGAGTAACTTAAGATATCCTTTCTTCTAATGACTTGCTTGTTGCATTGTAGAAGATGCCTTCAAGAAGAAATATTCCCATACGTGAGGTTCCTCAACTCCAGAGGAGGGTGATATGTCCCACGCTGAGTTCAGGAATGCTATCTCATTACTGGCTTAAATGGTTTCCAATCAAGCTACGCAAGCTCCACCTCAAGCTCCAACACCTCAAGCTCCCACCCAGGCAGCTAGGGTGAGAGATTTCACCCGTATGAACCCACCAGAATTTCATGGAATAGAATTGAGAAGGATCCCATGGAGTTCATTAATGAGGTATACAAGGTTCTGTCGATTATGGGTCTGTCATCGGAGGAGAAGGCGAAGTTAGCAATCTACCAACTTATAAACCTTGCCCAGATTTGGTATGATCAGTGAAAGGTGAAAGGGTGCTTGGTGGTCCAATTGATTGGGAAGAATCAAAGCTGCATTTTTGGATCGCTTTTTCCCTCTTGAATTAAAGGAAGCCAAAATGAAAGAGTTTATGAACTTGAGGCAAGGGCCAATGAGCGTTTGCGAGTACTCTCTGAAATACAACACACTCTCCAAATATGCTCCTAGGGCTAGGATGAATATGTTTGTTTCAGGAGTCTCCAACCTCACCAACGAATAATGCCAAACTGCCTTACTAATCCAAGACATGGATTTGTCTCAACTTATGGTTTATGTCGAGCAACTTAAGGAAAAGAAGATTTGTATGTTGAGGAAAAATGATGGTAAGAGGCCGAGGTATGATGGTGAGTATCAAGATCACAAGGGTATTGATGGTAAACAAGGTAATAGAGGTCATCAAAACAAAAGGTTCCAACAACAAGGGTGTTCGAATGCCTTCAACCAAAGGCATACTAATGATAAGTTTCAGCATACTAGGGGCCAACAAAGTGGTGGCCATGCTCAAGCTTGGCCAACATGCAAAAAGTGTGGTAAGAACCATGGTGGTGTGTGCTATTGGGAATCGGTAGTTGTTTTGCATGTGGCCAACTAGCTCAAAAAATTGTCATTGCCCCAGGGCTCATAATAAAGGTAAGGGTATTCGCTCGCATGGGAAAGATGTACAAGCAGACCAAAAGCCACAAGTTGTGCAACAAGGTGGTGGTCCTCACAACAGTAGGTTCTATGCACTACATGGGAGGCAAGAGGTGGAAGATCAGCCAAATGTTGTCATGGGTATGTTGAAAGTTTTTGATTTTGATGTTTATGTGTTGTTGGATCCTGGTGCCAACTTATCCTTTGTGACCCCTTTCCTCGCCAATAGGTTCAATTTAAATCCCAAAATTTTGCAAGACCCTTTTCTTATGTCTATTCCCTTCGGTGAGTCAATCATTGCTAAAAGAGTCTATAAAAATGTTCCTGTGTCTATTCTGCATAAGACGCGAAAGTACAATCTTATTTAATTGTTTATGGTAGATTTTGATGTCATGCTTGGTATGGACTAGTTGCATGCATCTTATGCCATCGTAGATTGTAGAATCCGTAAAGTTAAATTCTAAATTCCTAATGAACCCTTGTTTGAGTGGGAAGGGCAAGATTCTGTGGTAAAGGGTAGGTTTATTTCATATCTTAAAGCTCGGAAGATGATCTCTAAGGAGTGTATCTATCATATGGTTAGAATCTGAGATGTGTCTTCTAAGGTTCCCTCTCTTGAGTTAGTTCCTATAGTCAATGAGTTCCCCGATGTGTTTCCTGAAGATCTTCCTGGTATTCCACTCGAAAGAGAAATTGATTATATCATAGACCTCCTTCCCAATGCCAAACCTATCTCTATTGCACCCTATAGGATGGCACCAACAGAGTTGAAAGAACTTAAGGATCAGTTGAATTTAATGGTGAAAGGATTTATTAGGCCTAGCAAATCTCCATGGGGTGCTCATGTTCTGTTTGTAAGGAAGAAGGACGGGTCACTCCGAATATGCATTGACTATCGTCAACTCAACATAGTCACAGTTAAGAATAAGTAACCACTTCTGAGGAAAGATGATTTGTTTGACCTACTACAAGGAGCTAGACATTTTTCTAAGATTGACCTTCATTCTCGGTATCACTAGTTATGGGTTAGGGAAAGTGATATTCCTAAGACAACTTTTAGAACAAGATATTGGCACTACGAGTTTTCTATTATGTCTTTTGGATTGACAAATGTGCCGGCTATATTTATGGATCTTATGAATCGAGTCTTCAAACCCTGCCTTGATATTTTTGTTATGGTCTTCATTGATGACGTACTAGTCTACTCTCTAAGTGAGAAGGAACATGAGGAACATTTGAGAACAGTCCTTCAAACTTTGAGAGATAACAAATTGTATGCCAAATTTAGCAAAGGTTGGATACAAGAAGTTTCTTTCCTTAGACATGTGGTGTAGATAAAGGTATTATGGTGGACCGAAGGAAGACTGAGGCACTATGAAACTGGCCTAGACCCTTAACTCTGTCTGAAATAAAGAGTTTTTTAGATTTGGCAGGTTACTACCAATGATTTGTACCAGGGTTTTCTTCAATCGCATCCTCTTTGAACAAATTGACCCATAAAAAGTCCAAGTTTGTGTTGTCTAATGAATGTGAGAAGAGTTTTCAGACATTGAAAGATAAGTTGACTTCGACTCCCATCTTGACTCTTCCAGATGGTTTGGATGGTTTTGTGGTATATTGTGATGCATCTAGGGTTGGGTTGGGTTGTGTGTTGATGCAAAATGGTAAGGTCATAGCTTATGCTTCTAGACAGTTGAAAGTGCATGAGTGCAATTATCCAACTCATGACCTTGAATTCGCAGCGGTAGTGTTTTCTCTAAAAATTTGGTGTCACTATCTCTATGGGGTTCACGTGGATGTATTTACCTATCACAAGAGCTTGCAGTATGTGTTCACTCAAAGGGACTTGAATCTAAGGTAACAGAGATGGCTTGAACTTTTCAAAGACTATGATATGAGTGTCCCCTACCATCCTGGTAAGGCCAATGTGGTGGCCGATGCTTTGAGTAGAATAACCACTGGTAGTATGAGTCATGTTGAGGGTGAAAAGAAAGAGTTGGCAAAGGAAGTCCATTAGTTGGCTAGATTGGGTGTTAGGTTGGAAGGTGCTACTGAATGTGGCATATTTGTTCATGATGGGTCTCAATCTTCTTTGATTGTTGATGTGAAGTCAAAGCAAGACCTTGACCCTACTTTGATTGAATTAAAGAAATTAGTTAAACAAAAAAAAATGGGAGGTTTTCTCACAAGGGGGAGATGGTGTCCTTAGAAACCAAGGCCAGTTGTGTGTGCCGAATGTAGATGGATTGAGAACCTTGATCTTACAAGAGGCTCATAATTCATCTTATTCCATTCATCTGGGTTGCACCAAAATGTATCGATATTTGAAGGAAGTCTATTGGTGGGGGTAATATGAAAAAGGACATAGCCAAGTTTGTGGCGAGTGTCCAAATTATCAGCAAGTCAAAGCCGACCATCAAAGGCCCAGTAGGATAGCTCAAGATATTGAAATCCCAACTTGGAAGTGGGAGGAAATCAATATGGACTTCATTGTTGTATTGCCTCGAACTCGGAAACAATATGATTCAATTTGGGTGATTGTGGATCGTATGACCAAATAAGCTCATTTCTTGGTGGTTAAGTCTTCATATAGTGCTGAAGATTATGCAAGGTTATATATTCGTGAGTTAGTTTGGTTACATGGTGTTCCTTTGTCAATATATCAGATTGTGGCCCTCAATTCACTTCTCATTTTTGTAAGGCATTCCAATGAGGTTTGGAACCAAAGTTAAGATGAGTACCGCATTTCATCCTCAAACATATGGTCAAGCTAAAAAAAACATTCAAATATTGGAGGATATGTTGAGAGCAAGTGTATTGGAATTTAAAGGTAATTGGAATGATTGTTTATCTCTTATTGAGTTTGCATATAACAACAGTTATCATTATAGCATCAAAATGGCCCCGTTTGAAGATTTTTATGGTAGGCGATGTAGATCACCGGTTGGCTGGTTTGAGCTAGGTGAAATGGCATTATTAGGCCCGGATTTGGTCTTGGAGGCTATGTAAAAGTGAGGATGATAAGAGACATATTGAGAACGGCTCAAAGCCTACAAAAGTCATACTCGGATATGAGGAGGAGAGATCTTGAATTTGATGTGGGAGGTTGGGTATATCTCAAAGTTTCACCTATGAAGGGTGCTGTTCATTTTGGTAAAAAAGGTAAGTTGAGCCCATGATTTGTGGGTCCTTATAAAGTTTTAAGAAGGGTTGGAAAGTAGCTTATGAGCTTGAGTTGCCTAATGAGATGGAGTTAGTTCCCCTTGTTTTTCATGTATCTATGTTAAAGAAGTGCATTGGTGACGCAAGTTCGATAGTTCCATTGGATGTTTTGAAGGTTGGAGAAAATTTGATTTATGAAGAAGTACCGATACAAACTTTGGATCGACAAGTCAAGAGGTTGAGAAATAAGGATATGGCATCTGTCAACGTGCTTTGGAGGAACCATCATGTTGAGAGTACTACGTGGGAAGCTGAAGCTGACATGATGGAGAAATATCCCCATCTTTTCCCAATGAATCAAGCCTAAGGTTTAGGTAATTCTATTCCTCGAGTCTGAATTCCTCATTCTGTACCATTTTGTCATTGTTAAAATTATCAAGCATGCATAATCATTTTGATGCTAGTTTATGATAATTGTATAAGTTTTGCATGAAAACAAGTTCTGTTTGCATTTTGACATGTTAAGCTCTTAGTCACTATTTCAGTTCCTATCCATTCAAACTACTCTTGTCTCATTAGGGAATGAATGATCCCAAGGGGGAGATATTGTAATGTCCCAGGTGTTTTTCAGCCTATACTTGCATGAAAAGATAATGTTCAAGAAAATTCCTATTGACTTAAGTAAAATTTGAAATGAAGGTTATCTCAGCGATTAGCTTGGTTTAGTTATGTGATTGTTGAGGTGGCCTTGGAAGGGCGTTTGGTTTATCCTTGGTATAATATTTTGGAGAAATATTATGTGAAGTTAAGACCAAAGATGATGTTTGGTTTGTGTTTGGAATTATTCAAAATGAAGGTACATGTGAAGGTTGCGTAATTGACTTGTTTGGAAGTAATTTTTTTGGCATTGTTGCATGGCTTGCATGGGCAGCCTTTGGCATGCCCTTAGCACAACTTGAGACCATACCATGCCATGCCATGGCACCATGGGAAAGGATAATGTTGCCATACCTAGGTCCCATGCCCACTCCATTTTGTTTGACATCTTTCTTCGTTTTAAAAGTGAGTCAAAAAGCCTCTTAGCACCACATGATTTCATTCCCTCCCCCCCTCACACACACACACATTTTTTTTACCACTTTTTAGTTATTAAATGACCCTTATAACCCCCCAAAATCAGTATAAATATCCCCCCCTCTACTTAGACTCTACATCACTCTTCATAGAAACAAATCCCCTAACCTATATTGCTCTCCCAAAACTCTCTCAACACTTAGGCTAAGTATTCTTCAAGATCTCCACCAAATCTCCTCCTCTTCTCTAGGCGAATCAAGCAAGGTATGTGGGTTTCATTCTTGGTTTCCTTTCAACCAAAGTCCTCTTCGAAAAACTAAATTTAGAATTAAGAATTTTCAATCTTTGATTTATGTATAATTACATACAAAATTGATATTTTCTTAATTTATAGATATTCATATATTTTATGACTATGTATGAATATTTATCAAGGCTTTACATAATTTAATTCGATCATTCCAGATTTGCATTATTTAAGCTAACCTATATTTTCAAGTCTTAGATCCACAAATGAATTATTATGATTATTGTAACTTTGTTTGAATATAAAACTTGTGATTTTAAGGTTACTGAACCAGTCCCCAGCGTGATTTAAATTGAGTTATTAACTTTGGATATTTGGCTTTCATGGCATAATATGAACTTATGATTTTGGACAACAATAAGTAAATATAAGTATGAAAAGATATTGGTTGACATAAGACCATTAAGTTTCATTTTGAATCTTTGTTAAGGAGCTATTTTAAATACAAGTTTGAATATGATTTATTTTACAAGTTATGACTTTCCGAACTAAATTAAGTTTTGATTATTTCTAATATCCATTATCTGTTTCCATGTGAATTTGACTTAGCACCGAATGAGTTAGGAGTGGGACTCGACCTAAGGGGTCTTATATAAAGCTTCTAATCTCATAACTATGTGCCACCATAGGATATTTTGATTATGCCTTTTTGGGCTTTCTGACTAGTGGATCCACTTAGTATTTCTGTTTCTGGAGTTATACCATGGAAAGTTGACTCACTCTTTGGCCGGTGTGAAGTATGACATCGGTATTCCATATTATAACTCATATGGTTTTGCTAGTTATGGTCTTATTCCCACATTTATTTGCTTATGTGCTTCTTTATGCATTTTCATGGCATTACTTTATGCTTTATATTGGAACTGAATATATTATTTAAGCTTGGAGTTTGTTATATTTGGTAAGTATTCTTTGTTATCATATTTACTTGTTGCATTATATACCCGCATACTTAGTACATTCCATAGTACTAACTGCATTTTTGCCTACATGCTATAAACAGTTGATCTACCTTATCCTCCTTCGCGTGGCTAGATTGCTCGTGATGACTTTGAGCTTTGGTGAGTGCCCATTCATCGGAACAGAGCCCTTATCTTCAAGCTTTGCCTTTGTTATTTAGATATCTGATGTATTTATATCTTCAAGCTTTGCCTTTGTTAGTTAGATATCTGATGTATTTTCATTTTGACGTATTGAGGGGCCTAGACTTGTATTCTTGGCTCAGTTTATTATCATTGTTTAGAGGTGTGTCTGGACCATTGCTACACTTGGTATGTTTTAACTATTTAACTTATGCTTCCGTTTATGATTACAAGTTGTCCCTTAGTCCCATTCCCCATACTTCATTGTCAGCTATTTGCCATTTACCATTTAAACTTACAATGTGCAAGTATGATTTACGAGGGTTGTTTGGGGACATTCGAGTTCTCATTCACCGTGTCACACGTAGGCCCTATGTTTGGGTCATGACAAGCTTGGTATCAGAGCACAAGGTTTTAAAATGACCATTGGAAGTCCACACACCATATCTAGTAGAGTCTTATTCATGGTGATAAAGCACACCACAACTATGAATAGGAGGCTATGACATGTTTAGGATTGTCTCACTTCTTTGTTTAAATCAATTTGTGCCTTAGAGTAACTTAAGATATCCTTTCTTGTAATGACTTGTTCGTTGCACTATAAAAGATGCCGACAAGAAGAAATATTCTCGTACGTGAGGTTCCTCAGCCTCGAAAAGAGGGTAATGTGTCCCACATCGAGTTCAGGAATGTTATCTCATTATTGGCTCAAACTTGTTCACCCTTGATCAAGGATTGGTGACCAATTGAGGAGCATACTTATAGAGCTTGTTGAACTTGAGGGCTTGTTCCCTCACACTCATGGAACCTTGCTTAAGATTCATAAACTCCATCATTTTAGCCTCTCTCAACTCAATAGGGAAGAACCGATTGACAAAGGCGGCTTCGAACTCCTCCCAAGGAATAGCATCATGATTTCCCCTCTCCATCTTCCATTGCACAAACCAAATTTAAGTCACCCCTTTGAGTTGGTAGGCCGCCAACTCCGCCTTTTCCTCTGAGTTGACCCCCATAATGGATAGTGTACACCTCATTATGAACTCTTGGGGATCCTCATCCGTCTTAGACCCTTGGAACTCTGGTTTATTCATTCTTGTGAAATCCCTCACCCTAGAAGCCAGAGTGGGAGCATGAGGGGCTTGGGTCCCTTGGTTGATTTGGTTGGTCATTGCATGGACCAACATTGTGATGGCATGCCGAAACCCGACTTGAGAAGCCTCTTCTCCTTGAGGGGCTTGGAGCGGGATAAGCCAATTGCCCCATGGGTGCATGGCCCCTCCTTGCGTTGCCAATCAGGCTATGCAAGCTCCACCTGAAGCGCCACATCACCACATTAACACTTGTTTTGAGCATGTGGATAGTCCAGAATTTTGTGGCCTATCTTGCCACACCCAAAGCATGCACCCGTGTTCCTCCAACATTTGCCACCATGTTTCCCCCACATTTTGGGCATCTAGGATGAGTAGGCCTCTCACCACCTTCTTGGAGCCTTGGGTTAGGCACCACATCCTTGGCAATCCTCTTGTTTGGAGCACTAGTGAATACTTGGACATGAAACTCGAGACCTTGTTGAAACTGGTCACCCTCAAACCGAGCCCTTTTGGACTCCCCCACTTCTCTTCTTCCTAAGTTTCTCCCCCTCAAGTTGTTCGCAAAGTTCATAAGCTAAGACAAATCCATATCTCTTACAAGTATCACGGTACAACACTCTTCATTTACCAAATCAGACTCCCCTGAAAAAAACTTGTTTATCCTTTTGGCGACCAATTGAGGACCATACTTAAAGAGCTTGTTGAACTCGAGGACATATACCCTCACACTCATGGAGCTTTGCTTAAGATTTACGAAATCCATCATTTTAGCCTCTCTCAACTCAATAGGGAAGATTCGATTGATGAAGCAGCTTCGAACTCTATGGAATAGCATCATTATTTCCCCTCTCCATCTTCCACCGCACAAACCAAATTTCAGCCACCCCTTTGAGTTGGTATGCTACCAACTGTGCCTTTTCTTCTGAATTGACCCCCATGATGGATAGCACTTTGTACACATCATCTATGAAATCTTGGAGATCCTCATCCGTCTTAGACCCATGGAACTCCGGTGGGTTCATTCTAGTGAAATCCCTCACCCTAGAAGCCGGAGTGGGAGAATAAGTGGCTTGGGCCCCTTGGTTGATTTGGTTGGGTATTGCATCGGGCAACATTGTGAGGGCATGCAGGAACTTCTTTTTGAGGGGCTTGTGGGGTGGGATAAGCCGGTTGCTCCATGGGTGCCCGACCCCTCCTTGTGTTGCCAATTAGGTTACAAAAGCTCCACTTCAAGCTCCACGTAGCCACCTTTACCCTTGTTTTGAGCATGCGGACAGTCCAAAATTTTGTGGCCCATCTCGCCACACCCAAAGCATGCAACCGTGTTCTTCCAACATGTGCCACCATATTTCCTACCACATTTTGGGCATCTAGGATGAGTCGCCCTCTCACCATCTTCTTGGAGCCTTGGGTTAGATACCCCATCCTTGGCAACCCTCTTGTTTGGAGCACTAGAGAATCCTTGGCCTTGAAACTCGAGATCTTGTTGGAACCGGTCACCCTCAAACCAAGCCCTTTGGACTCCCCCACTTCTCTTCTTCCTATGTTTCTCCCCCTCAAATTGTTTGATAAAGTTCATGATCCGAGACAAATCCATATATCTTACAAGCATCGTGGTACGACACTCTTTATTTACCAAGTCATACAGCCCCGACACAAACTTGTTCATCCTTGATCTAGGTTTGGCGACCAATTGAGGAGCATACTTAGAGAGCTTGTTGAACTTGAGGGCATATTCCCTCACACTCATGGAACCTTGCTTAAGATTCATGAACTCCATCATTTTAGCCTCTCTCAACTCAATAGGTAAGAACCGGTTGATGAAGGCGGCTTCAAACTCCTCCCAAGGAATAGAATCATGATTTCCCCTCTCAATCTTCCATTGCACAAACCAAATTTAAACCACCTTTTGAGTTGGTAGGCCGTCAACTCCACTTCTTCCTCTAACTTGACCCCCATGATGGATAGCACCTTGCACACCTCATCTATGAACTCTTGGGGATCCTCATTCGTCTTGGATCAATGGAACTCCGGTGGGTTCATTCTAGTGAAATCCCTCACCCTAGAAGCCAAAGTGGGAGCATGAGGGTCTTGGGCCCCTTAGTTGATTTGGTTAGTCATTACATGTGCCAACATTGTGATGTCATGCCGGAACTCGACTTGAGAAACCTCTTCTCCTTGAGGGGCTTGGGGGGTGGGATAAGCCGGTTGCCCATGGGTGCACTGCCGCTCCTTGGTCTTCCTCTTTGTAGCGGTCTAGAAGAGCAAAGAGCATTAGTTAGGAGCAAAAGCCTTATCATACGGCTAAAGCATGATATAGACCATGAAGAACTGAACCATTTTTTAAAACTCCTCATAGACTTCCATTTATACTTATGGTGCACTTCACAACCATGAATAATACTCTAATCGATGTGGTGTGTTGGCTTCTGAGAACCATTAACAACCTAGCTCTCTAATACAAAGTTTTTCATGGCCCTAGCCTAGGGCCTAGACATGACACGGCAAATGGGGAACCCGAAGGAACCCCAAACAAGTCTCTTAGCATATCAATCACACATCCTTGGTTGTGGACGCAAAATAATAACAACAAGAGATATAAATAGGGGGAAAATGGCACTAAGAGAACTCTTTGACAATCATAAACTACTCAAGAGTTGTACTCAAAGCATAAGTACATCAATTGTTCCAACAACACCACTAGCATAGATTGGGCGGGGGCCAGGACCCTTTCCGGGCTCACCTTCATAGTATCAAATGTTCAATATAAAGAGACAACAAGTAGTAAGAGTAGCATGACTAGTGCCCCCGAACTTGAGGACTCACCAAAGCTTATTTTCAAAGCACTGAACTAGCCACGAGAGGGATGATCAAAAGGTGCTCCAATCCCTGCATGGTAATATTAAGTAGGCATAGAGTATGCATTAGTACGTTTGAATGTACTAAGTATGTGGGATGAAATACAACAAGAATCATAGTCATAATAACAAGATGCTTAATCATAATCAATGAACATAAGCTCAGTAAGGAATATATACTCAAACATTACACAAGCTTACATGAGAATGGCCAAGTAATCACCCACTCACCTTATGATATAGCTTTTTCGGAGTTTGTTGCCATTACCCTAACTTTATGACAGCCTTTTTGGGTCGGTGGTATGAAATGTCTCTTACCTTACGATACAATCCTTTCGGCAAGAGTCATGATTGATTCTACGATACGGCATGGCCTAATAGGTAGAAGTTAAGAGGTATCCTTACCTTACAACATAATCTCTTTGGTAACAATATGCGATGCACTTACCTTACGGTACAATCTTATCGGTAAGAAAGGTCCTAACTTACGGCATACCCTTTTCGATAGGTTGTCCCTACCTTACGATATAATCTTTTAAGTAGGAACCATGAGTTACTCTACCTTATGGTATGGCCTTTTCGATAGATTATCCCTACCTTATGATATACTCTTTTAGGTAGGAGTACAAAAATAGATCATCAAACAATCACATTAAAGAATCACGAAAGGACTTCACATTTCCCATGAGAGTAAAACGTACCATAAAGGTTCAAAATCTTATTGTAGGTCATGGAAACATTTAAAGAGGTTAATACATGCTTGGAAACCCATAAAGTATCATAACATGCTTGTCAAGTAAAATCATACAATAATCCTTCATCAACATCAAGAGTCCTTGTCAAGCCATTTTATCAAACACTTGGTGGGAATGCAATGCTAGTTCAAAATCATGCAATTCAAGAGTAAAATAATATGAGAAAACTCAATGTAAATAAGCCCACCAACAAATAGAAAAACCCTCAGGTAAGATACCTTAAAACCCATCAATCATCAAATCTCATAATAGATCAAAGTCTCATAGCTCAACACATGCATAGTCTCAATAGACAAAACTCTATCATAGTACAAGCTTAAAATAGATTACAATGTATAATAAATCAACATTTATAAAATCCCAACATAATTTATACTCATAATCCATAATAGAAGATACCCATAGAAAATACAACCAGAAAACATGTAATTTTTATAAAAAGGGAGATTGGACTCCATGAGTTAAAGGTTCCAATGGATGTAACCCACGTACCTCAACTTTTGGGATTCCTTGATGTAGACTTGAACAGAACTTGAAGCTTGAATGAAGTTCTTGAGATCTTGATTTAAGTTTGTGACACTTGAATTTGGATGAAGTATTTGGTTACGACTTGGAGAGGGTTTTGATAGAGTCTTGAGTGGTATAGAGCTGAAGAATGGCTATGTATAGGTGCTTTTACGCATAGGTGGGCATGGGGCTATGACCCCAAGGGACTTGGTCTGAAATAGAAAAATAGGGGCAAAACTACACTGGTCCGCATCAGTGGTGTGATGCGGACCCATCGCAAAGGGCCAACCAACATTGACCCGCACCCCTAGTGCGTCGGGGCCAGGGGCGAATCATCACTATTTCTGAAAAATTAGTGAAAGTGATTTTTTGCTGTGAGTCTTCTAAAATCGGGGTTATACTAGGACCGCAGCGGTGCCTTGTAGGCCCGCATTTATATTATGTACGCGCGATTATTGTCTTGGTCTCTGTTGATTTTTACTTTGCAGGTGGGGTTAGTCAATAAAACAAAGGAAACTCTGCCAAAATTTTTATAGAATCTGTAACAGATAAAGATTTGGAAGTCCAGTTTGATATTGTCTGGGTGCCCTATCGGCACCAGTCGCGGTCCCTGGGAGGGGTCGTGACATATACCCATTTCTCGCTCAATGTTTCCCCTTGATCACAAATATGAAGTCAGATTTCGATATCACGCACAGATTTTAAGATATATGGAAATTACGATTATGAGCATTTTCGAAGCACAAATTTTGGGTCATTTCATGTATGAGTAGTGTATGCCCGACACTAGAAGTCAAGGAAATCCCTTAACTCCATTTGATCCAGAGATCCAACAAATTGTAAGAAGAATGGCTCAAGAAAATGCCAACAACGTGGCTAATGTAGCTTTGAATCGGGGTAATAATGATGATTAGAGGAATGAGAATCCACCTCCTTAGGAGGATATTCCACAGCGTCGGGATTTTAATGACAATGCTTACCGGTGGAATCAGTATAGGTTGAACCCCATGGCTATGGACAATATGATGGGAGCTATTATGTTGCCACTACTACAGGCAGACACAAAGTTCACAGTCTCTAGTGGGTTACTTCAAATGCTGCAGAATCGAGGGTTATTATTGGGCTTACCATCAGAAGATCCACATAACCACTTGCACAATGTGGCATGTTGTGAGACTACGTGTCTTCTCATTCTCTCAAAGAAAATCACTAGTTGGACATATTTGCAGAAGGCATTTTTGGAGAGGTACTGTCACGATACAAGTGTAGGGCCTAGATGTAACACGGAGAATGGGGAACCCAAAGGGACCCCAATCAAGCCTCTTAGCATATCATTACAGATCCTTGGTCGTGGAAGCAATAAAACAACAATAAGAGATAGTAAAAAGGGAATATGGGGCTAAGGACATCCTTGATTTCACAAAAACATAACAAGCCAATAGAATAGCATTAATACATCATAAGGTTCCAACAACACCTCTAATACATAGATAGGAGCCGGGGCCAAGACAATCTTGGGGCTCATCCTCAATGCCATAAGTTTCCAACAAAAGAAGAGTCAATACATAGCAAAAATTAAGAGAAGTATGTCCTCGGAATTGAGGACTCACCAAGTTGCTTTGAGAGAAATCATACTAGCCACGTGGAGGAGGAGGATGATCAAGTGGAGCTTTGGTCCCAACATGATAACATCGTGTAGGCATAGAGTATGTGTTAGTACATTTGAATGTATTAATCATGTAGGATGCAATGCAACAAAAGATAGGCAATATAGGCAAAATGCAATATCATAAGCAATGGATAGCATAATAGCAATACGACATCAATGAATGATACTTGAAGTAAAACATGCTTGTATAGAACATATTACATGTGTAGAAAGAGACCATCATCCTAGACCAAGAAAATTAGTACTTTCAATCCAAGGCATGCCACCCGCTTGGTAGGTGGATGAGGTACCCTTCATCTTTGGTAGTACGGGATTGTCACCACCCGACAAGGTAGATGAGGTATATACCCCTCATCTATGGTAGTATGGGAATGCCACCACCAGACAAGGTGGATGAGGTATATACCCGTCATCTATGGTATGGTCACTTGCAACACTATAGCCACTTTCTATGAAGTCAACACATTCATACATTACTTTCATCATCATAAAGTCACTTGACTCATAGTCCATGCAATAGATTATCAATAACTCAAGAACCCTAATCCAGACATTTTATCAAACACTTGGTGGGTGTGTTATACTAGTGTAAAATCATGCAATTCAAGAGTGATATTATATATGAAAACTTTAAGTAAATCGACCTACCAATACTTTGTAATATCCTAATGCAATATACATTGAAACCCTTCATCAAATCTCAAAATAGATACTAGATTAATAGCTCAAAACATGGTTAAACAATCACACATTCATGGAACACCAACATAGATTATAGTCAAATTCATAATAGAAGACCCATAAGTAAAATAAATTTAGAAACTTGAGATTTATGTAAAAAGGAAGCTTGGGTACCATGGGTGAAAGTCCCCATTGGTTGAAACCCACATACCTCAACCTTAGAGAATCCCTTGATGAAGATTGAGGTGAGAACTTTAAGCTTGAGTGAATTCCTTAAGATCCGGAAAAGAGTTTTGGCACTTGAATTTTGAGTGAAATATTTGTCTAAGTGTTTGAGAGAGTATTGGGGATGTCTTGTATGATATGAAGGTAAAATATGGCTAAGTATAGGTATTTTTAGGCATGGGAAGACTTAGGCCCAATACCCAAAGGCTTTGGACCGAACAAGAAATAACAGGCCAAAAATAACACTGATCCGCGCCCTGGACGAGTCGCGCCAGGGTAGATCGTCACTGGAATTTACAAATTATGGATTTTCGAATTTTGATACGGTTGCTCTAAAATTGGAGTTAGACCCATTCCCCACTCAATGTTTCCCCTTGATCAAGAATAAAAACTCGAATTTTTGATATCACGTAGGGATTTTTAAGATATATGGAAATTACGAATTCGGGCACTTCCGAGGCACATTTTCAGGTACTTTTTGGGAGTTGTTTCAATATCTCCCCTTTGGGAACATTCATCCCGAGTGTCAAAGAAGCATATATAAGAAGAGTAATCATAAAGAAATCAGCCCCAACAAGAATGAAATAATGCACTTAAACACCATTTTCAAAGATCTCAACATAAGTGTTAAAATTTCCATCAACTTGTCAACATAAACATGAATACAAGCAATGACATAAAGGGCTGATACATGAGACATGAAATCACATAGAAGACTTAGAAATTAGTGCCTTAGGCTTGAGTAGAATGGAAGAGATAGAGATATCGCTTTTGCATGTCTGCTTCGGCCTCCCATGTAGCACTTTCGACTTGTTGATTCCTCCAAAGGACCTTAATGGAAGTCACATCCCTGTTCCTCAATCTCTTCACTTTCCTATTCAAGATCTCTACTGGAACTTCTTCATAAGTCAAGTTGTCTTCAACAACACCTGCAACATCCAATGGGACAATAGCATTTGGGTCACCCATACACTTCCTCAATATAGACACATGAAAGACTGGTTGAACCAAGTCCATTTCACTAGGCAACTCCAACTCATAAGCCACCTTGCCAATCCTCCTCAACATCCTATAAGGACCCACAAATTTTGGACTCAATATACCCTTCTTACCAAAACAAACCACACCCTTCATGGGTGAAACCTTCAAATAGATCCAATCACCAACTTTAAATTCAAGCTCCCTTCTCCTCACATCGGCATAGGACTTTTTGATGACTTTGGGTTTTTTTCAGCCTCCCCCTAATCAGCCTCACCAGATTTGGACCCAACAAGCTATTTCTCACACTTCAAACCACCCAATCGGTGATCTACAACGCCTACCATAGAGGGCCTCAAAAGGAGTCATACCAATGCTAGAACAATAGCTATTATTATAAGTAAACTCAATCAATAGAAGATGCTCATCCCACTACCCTTACACTCCAAAATACAAGCTCTAAGTATATCCTCAAGAGTTTGGATATTTCTTTCAGCTTGGCCATCCTTTTGAGGGTGAAAGGTGACGTGCTGTCAAAATACAACATCTTTGATGCCTAAAACAAAGGATTTTGCAAGTTCTTTGTGCGATATTTTATGGGTTTTATGTGTTTTTATGTTGTTATTGCAGAAAAGATAGGTTGGCATGATTTTGGAAGAAAATTACAGATTTTGCTGAAGTGTAAGACATATGAGCCGTCCTACGAGTTGTAGCTCAAGTTACGAGTCGTAGAGTGATCTCATAATAAGAAACAGTGAGCAAAAAATTAGAAATCTGCTAAATAGAGGTCAGCCCACGAGGCCACTTTACGAGTCGTAGGCCTCACTATGACTCGTACAGGTGGGTTTGTAGTAAGAAACAGAGAGATAAAAGTTTGACCATGAACAAGGCCTAGACTACGAGAGGAGCATACGAGTCGTAGCCCATGCAACGACTCGTACCAGTGGGTCATAACAGTTAAGTCAAAAATGCAAAGTGCCTGATACGAGACCCCGATTACGACTCATAGGTCACCCTACGAGTCATACCTGCATGACATACCTGCTGCTAGCTATCTTTTCTATTTACTTTTTAGGGTTAAATTGTAAATACTATAAATATTTTATGATAGGTTTTTCTTAGAGGGGCTGATATATTAAATATTGTAGAGATTCCCTTTGAATATTCTCTCCAGGGTTATTTTTAGGGATTAGTGTAGATTCTCCTTTTTACTTTGAAGACTCACTTTTGCGGATTGCAAATTCACATTGTACTCATTCTCCATTTATCCAAGCTTATGGTTTGCAACTTGTTGTGTTCTTGTTCTTCATTATTTTGGGTGAACGCTCAACTATGTCTCTATTATTCATTGTTGTTGATTTTGTCTTAGCCATGAGTAGCTAAGCACCTACAACTTGGGGTTGTGGGAACCATGAGTAGTACACTTGAAATAACCTAGAGTTTTTGAATTTCTTTGATTGGGGTTTTGCATATATTGTTTATTTCCCTTCATTTTGATTGTTGTTTGGTGGTGGCCAACACCAAACCCCACCTACTATCACGATGTCGACGAAGGTAGTGACGAATAGGAAAAGGGAAGTAAAGGACAGGACTCGATGGATGTGTTCTTGTCTAATCAGCCAAACCTAACCAAAGGGAGGTTGATTGGGACAATGGGTTATGGTTAGTTGGCACATCATGGTTCCCGATCACGCGCCATGGTGAAATTCGACCTTTACCTTCACAAGAGGGCTGGAAGAACCTAAGTTAATGTCCTTCATGCGGATTCTCAATTAGAGTTGCGTTGTCTAGGGTAATTTAGTCAACGAATCATGGGGAACACAATTCCTAAGTTGTCCCCACATTTGAGTATCTTCTCACATCGTTAGTTTTGTTTTTATTTTTGTTCTTAAATCACAACCCCCACCCTCCGATTTAGAGATTTTAGCAATCGATGCTTGAAATGATTGATAGTGGATCTCTATAGGAAAGCCCTGTATTCCCTTTGGATTTGCTGATAGCGACCGCTTTCATATTGTAGAGTGAACATCATCAAAAATCATGGTGCCGTTGCCGGCGAATAAGGCTAGGTTCTTGACTTGATTTCACTATTAGTTAGTTCAAGTATTAATTTCTAGTATCTCTTGTATTTTACTTTTATTATTGTTTTTATTGTTTGTTTTTATTTGTAGGGTGTACTAGGTCGTATGCCCAACAAAAGGAGCCAAGGCATCCCTTAGCTCCGATCAATTTGGAGATCCATTGACTCTTTAGAAGAATGGCTCAGGTGAATGAGGATATTGCAGTTGAGGACGAAATGAATATGAATAATGATATGGGAAGAGAAGAAAATCCACTTCCGAGCGATGATAGGCCACAACTTAGGGATTTCAATGAGGATGCTCATGGTTGGAATCAATATCGCTTGAACCCTATGGCCATGGATGTCACTGGTGCTATAGTGCTACCTCCATTACCGGCAGATGCTATGTTCTTGGTGTCAAGTGGATTACTTCAAATGCTCCAAAACCACGGGTTGTTTACAGGGCTACCTTCAAAGGATCCCCACCGTCATCTCCATAACGTTGTCTTCGTCTGCAAAAGAGTGATGGGGACACAAAATCTTTCTCTTGATGCAGTTGGTTTGCGGGTGTTTCCATTGTAACTAACTGATAATGCAGTTGTGTGGTTGTCAGAGCTTCCTCCGGGTACACTAACAAGTTGGGCAGAGCTTCAGAGAGTGTTTCTAGAGAGATATTTTCCAAGATCAAAGAAGCTTAAGTTCAAAGACCGGATAAACAATTTTAATTGTTGGGTGACTATATTAGTACAACATGGGAGAGATTCACCAAACACTTGAGGATGGTCCCCGATCATAAGATTGTTGATGATGTCTTTGTTCAGATTTTTTATCGGGTGCTTGATGAGAATAGTCAAGCTTGTGCCATACAATCTTGGGAGGCATGTTTCTTGACCAACATTTTGCATTGATAGCCGCAAGGATGGAGCAAGTGGTTAAAACCAATAGATCTTGGGGTCAAAGAGAGCGAGGCACAATGATGACTTCTTGTACAGTCAACACCAATAATGAGCAAGCAAAGGTCAATGAAGAGATCATGGAGAAACTTGCTCAACTTCATACAAGATCTTCCCAGAGGGAAGAAAGCTATAGAGCTGCCGAGGTTGCATGGAGTTCTAGTCTGAGGTGAAATCCTTAACATTTCAGAGGAGACTATTAGGAGGATCCAGTTCGGCCCCAACTACAAAGTACCTTATTCCACCGTTGAATATGATAATAGGATTGCAAAGATGAGAAAGGCAGTAAATGAGAAGGATGTTGGTTTGAAAATAAAGCTCCTCAGGTGGATAGCAGGCCATATTTGTGAGGCAGGTTTTGAACCTACATGGGTCATAAACCACGCTGATCAGATTGTGAAGTCCTACCTCTCCTTTCAGGCCTGTCAGGTGGTATATTATCCATTGGCATATCAGGCCTACTTTCACGGATAATGTGATCACATTAGAGTGAGATGTACTATTAGCCAACATTCTAGCTTTCTATGATATTAATAGGGCTCGAGTTATGGCCGAGCAAATCAATGAGTCGGCGATTCATACCCAGACCTCATTGCCTGTTACCATCCTGATACAAAGATTGTGTAATGAGGCAAGGGTACGAGTATCCCTTCACTTGGACCCATATATCAAGGCCATGCACACCATGGCCCAACCTGATTAAGGCTGATGAAAACCCAGTGCCCTATAGAAAGCAGCTTCTCCTCCCATCCCAGAGCTATTCCCTGTGGAGCCTCCAACTCAGGAGCCGACCCTATCCTCCACTAGTGCTACTCTTCAGGGCCACCTCTGGCTGTTGAGATTAAGACGATGTCCTCTTCCAGCACACCTGCATCAGCACCTTCTACTATTCAAGTTGATTCTCTTATATCTGCTATTGCTTTTCAGGCATTAGTACACAAGATAGCCACAACAGAGTTCCAGTTTCAGAGGCAAGCTAGCCAGATCAGGCCATGGGTCCATTAGACAGTACAGGACATAGAGGAGAGGGCTAAGGCATTCGCTCATGAGTTGATAGATGAGAGAGTCAGAGTAGTGGATGCGAGAGTAGATGCATTCGAGGATCGGGTCTAGAAGAAGCTTGCAGATGCCATGCCTGCTGACATGAGTGATGTGATAGAGGAGTTGGTGAAGTTCAAGGTTGCCTTGTTGAAGACATTAGCGGCCCCGATACCAATCCTAGAGGTGGCACCAACAGATGATTATATATTTGACTTATTTGAGGACCACCCACATGCACACCAAAAGAGGCCCCTCGAGACTGACAACCTAATGTGAGTTTGAAGAGGCCCAGACCTAATGATGAGGCAGCAATACTGGAGGAAGAGCCGATACCGAATGAGGTGGTGCAGGAGTCTCTAGCTCTAGTAGATATACAGAGGGATCAGAAGCAACGGATAACATAGGGGCGAGTAGTTCACTTGCAACTACAACCCAACCTATAGAGGAGGAGACAATGACTCAGGACCCCTAGGACCTGACAGATGTCGGTGCTTGAGCACCATGTGTTTGATGTTTTGTGCCTCGTACTTATTTTATAATCATGGATACTTTTTCCTTTGTGTTAGAAAATATTTTCTTTCTGTTGGTTTTTGGACACTTTTAAATAATGTGTTTTGCATGTTGTTTTTGACCATGTTTTGGATGTTTGATTTTCATTTTATGTTTTTGATATATATACATATATATATGTGTGTGTGTGTGTGTGTGTGTGTGCCTGCATGCGCGCATGTTCGCGCGTGCGCTTACTTTGAGCACAAAGTATTTTCTTTTGGTGGGGTGTGGGAAGTTATAGATTAGGGTGAAGTCTGACTAACCTCAAGTCCATAACTTCCCCTATTTTTATCCTAAGGTTTTCTTGCCGTGCTTCTTTTTCCTTATGGATGTTTTAATTTCTATTGAATCGGCATGTTTAGGTAGTGTAGATAATTTGTAGATATATAGTAGTTACTATCTTTTGACATATATACAATTTTGATGTGCCTTTTGAACGATTTAAAAATTCGGTACCCTCAAAATTTTTGAGATTGTGGGTTATTAGTACAATCATGCATGTGATTATCTAGCAATGTTTGTTCAGATAATGAGAAGGCACGTTGATGCTTGAAGTATAACCTGTGAGTCTATACTTGATTGTGTATGAAATGTGATGTATGTGAGCTTATTTTGCCGCATTCATGTATTATGTATGGACTCAGAACTTGCCTTATTACTCTAAGATTAGACTGGGATGTGGTTTATTGGGATCTTAGGACATTGATCTATTAGTGAAGTCCACTTTTGCCTAAACCTTCTGAATTTGATAGTTTATCCCTTGCTCCAATGGTTTGAGCTTTTCATACACCTATTCTTTCTAAACACCTAGCTAGCCTAACCTTGTTTTATGAAATACCTTGATAGTCCTGGTCTATCCTTGAACATGTGAACCTCGATCGAGGCTAAAACCCTAAGTTAAGGGTGGCTACGAATAGTTGCCCTTGTTTAGAAAATGGATATTGTATACTTCACCTCAAGCTAAAACCCTAAGTTTAGGGTGGCCTTTATTGTGGTAAATTAATGAAAATGAGGTGGTTAGTTGGGAAATAAATTAAAAAAAAGTCATGTACCGGTGAGAAAAAGAAAAGAAAAGTTTCCTTGGATTGAAGTGAATGGCTAAATGAGTTCAAAAATAAGGCACAACTGAAAAAGAGAAAGAAGCACACTGGAAAAGCTTGAAAAAGGAGAATAAAGGCAGAATTAGTGAAAATGGTTTAGTTATGAAGGTAAGGGTACTGATAAACAGGGTTCAAGGATTGTTTTTAGTCACTATTTGCCTAAAATGCCATATCAAAGCCCTATGAGCCTATGTTACAAGCCCATGGAGTCCTAAAGTGATCTGAATCCACTTTGCCATCAGTCTGGAGCTGAGTAGAGAGGCAAGCCTATAGTGTTAGTCATTTTGCATGAGTTTCATTTATGAGAGTGAGAATATTTGTGCAATCCCTAAATGTTAAATGCTTTTTGTGTGAGAAGGAGGGACTTCTTTTCTGTGAGGGCATTTGCACTGCATGATTGGCATATGAATAATTCAATGATTGTGGATTGTTGATACCCCTTTGCTTGTCATAGTTGGACTGTCAGATACATCTCTGTGTTTTGGTTTACTTAGTAGCTTTGTAGTCAGTTTCTGAAAATGAAAGTTCAGCACATGAAATAAAGTTAAATGATGTATATGCAATTAGAGTAACTATTGTGTGTTTCTCATTATCTTCTTAGATTGAGTCATCTCTTGAGGACAAGCAATTGTTCTAAGTTGAGGGTGTTGATGTGCTGTCAAAATACAGCATATTTGGTGCCTAAAACAAGGGAATATTGCGAGTTCTTAATGCGACTTCTTATGGTTTTTATGTGTGTTTGTGTTGTTATTGCAGAAATGATAGATTGGCATGATTTTGGGAGAAAATTACAAATTCTGCTGAAGTGCATGACATACGAGCCATCCTACGAGTCGTAGCTTGAGCTACGACTCGTAGGGTGATCTAGTAGCAAGCAACAGTGAGCAAAAAAAATCAGAAATATGCTAAGTGGAGGTTAGTCCTACGAGGCCACTCTACGTATCATTGGCCTCATACGACTCGTACAAGTGGGTTCGTAGCAAGAAACAGAGAGCTAAAAGTTTAGACCAAAAACTGAAGAGCTAGACTACGAGAGGAGCATCCGAGTCGTAACCCAAGCAACGACTCATACTAGTGGGTCGTAACAGTTAAGTCCAAAATACAAAGTTCCTGATATGAGACCCAAATTACGACTCATAGGTCACCCTACGAGTCATACTTATGCGATGTACCTGCTGCGAGCTATCTTTTCTACTTACGTTTAGGGTTAAATTGTAAATACAATAAACACTTTATGATAGGATTTTCTTAGAGGGGCTGATACATTAAAAATATTATAGAGATATTCTCACTAGGGTTTTGTTTAGAGTTTAGTATAGATTCTTCTTTTTACTTTGAAGACCCACTTTTGGGGATTGCAAATTCACATTGTACTCATTCTCCATTTATCCAAGCTTGTGGTTTGCAGCTTGTGGTGTTCTTGTTCTTCATTGTCTTGGGTAAACTCTCAACTATGTCTCTCTTATTCGTTGTTGTTGATTTTACCTTAGCCATGAGTAGCTAAGCACCCACAACTTGGGGTTGTGGGAACCATGAGCAGTTGACTTGAAATAATTTAGACTTTGTGCATTTCTTTGATTGGGGTTTTGCATGTATTATTTATTTCACTTCATTTTGATTGTTGTTTGGTGGTGACCAACACCAAACCCCGCCTACTATGACGATCCCCATCGAGGTAATGACGAATAGGAAAAGGGAAGTAAATGACAGGATTCGATTGATGTGTTCTCATCCAATCAACCAAAGCTGACCAAAGGGAGGTTGACTGGGACAATGTATAACAGTTAGTTGGCACACCATGGTTGCCGACCATGCGCAATAGTGAAATTCAACCTTCACCTTCACAAGAGGGCTGGAAGAACCTAATTTATCATCTTCCATGCGAATTCTCAATTAGAGTTGTGTTGGCTAGAGTAATTGAGTCAACGAATCCCGGGGAACACAATTCCGAAGTTTTCCCCAAATTTGATTGTCTTCCCACATCGTTAGTTTAATTTTTATTTTTGTTCTTAAATCACAAACAAAAACCATTTAGAGATTTTAGCAATCAATGCTTTAAATGATTGATAGTGGATCTCCATAGTCAAGCTCCATATTCCCTGTGAATTCGACCCTAACCTTCGATTAGGTTAATTGGTAACAGCGACCACTTTCTTATTGGAGCTTGAACATCATCAAAAGGACCTACTAAGCTTTCCTTGGTACCAAGAACTCTTTGGAAGGACCTCCAAAACTGTGAAGGGAATTGAGCATCATGATTCGATATAACAGACAAGGACAACCCATTCTATCTAACCAATTCATAAATATACAACTTAGCATAATCTTCAGCAACATAAGTAGTCTTAACCAATAGGAAATGAGCCTACTTTGTCATTCTATCAACCACAACCCAAATAGAATCAAAACCCTTTCTAGTCTTAGGCAACCCAATGATGAAATCCATGTTAATTTCCTCTCACTTCAAAGAAGGAATCTGTATATCTTGGGTTACGTCACCTGGCCTTTGTTGTTCAACCTTGACTTCTTGGCAACTATGACAACCGGATACAAATTTGGCAGTGTCTTTCTTCATATCTCCCCACCAAAACACATCCTTCAAATCTCTATAAATCTTAGTAGAGCCGAGGTGAATAAAATAAGAAGCATTTTGAGCCTCATCAAGAATCCTCTCCCTCAAGCCATCAACAGTAGGTACACACAACCTACCTTGGTACCTAAGTGCACCATCTCCCCCTTGGAAGAAAACCTCCACCTACCCCTCTCTCACTAAAGCCTTCAATTCTATCAAGGAGGGGTCAAGATCTTGCTTTTCTTTCACCTTATCAACCAAGGAAGATTTTGAAACACCAACAACCATAATACCACCATTATTAAACTCTTCCAACCTAACTCCCAATCTAGCCAACCGATGAACCTCTCTAGCCACCTCTTTGCCCCCATCATCAACATGAGCTAGGATACCCATAGACACCCTACTCAAAGCATCGACCATAACATTAGCCTTATAGGGATGATAATGCACACTTATATCATAATCCTTAAGAAGCTTTAACCACCTTCGTTGTCTAAAGTTGAGATCTTTTTGAGCGAACACATATTAGAGACTCTTATGATCGGTAAACACATCAACATGTACCATGACACCAAATTTTCAAATACCATGGCAGCCAATTCTAGATATAAGTAGGATAATTCTTTTCATGCACTTTGATTTGTCTAGAAGCATAGACTATCACCTTACAATTTTGCATCAAAACACAACCCAAGCCAATCCGAGAGGCATCACAATACACAACAAACCCTTCCAGTCCTTCTGGTAGTAGGAGCGGACACAATTTATCCTTCAAGGTTTGGAAACTCTTTTCACACTCATCGGTGCACACAAACTTAGCCTTCTTTTGGGTCAACTTAGTCACAAGAGAAGCAATAGAAGAGAACCCATTGACAAATCTCCGGTAGTAACTCGCTAAGTCCAAGAAGCTTTTAATGTCCGATGGGGTCAATGTTCTAGGCTAATTTCTAATCACTTTCATCTTTTTAGTGTCCACTTTAATACCATCCCCCGACACCACATGACCTATAAAGGCAACCTCATTCAACCAAAATTCAAATTTCTCACACTTAGCGTACAACTTCTCTTCCCTCACTTTTTTCAACACTACCCTCAAATGAGCCACATGCTCCTCCTCACTATGGGAATAGATCAAAATATCATCAATGAAGACTACCACAAAAAAATCAAGGTAGGGTTTAAAGACCCTATTAATAAGATCGATGAAGATAGTAGGTGCATTGGTCAACCCAAAAGACATAACCTTACATAATGCCCATACCTAGTCTGGAAGGCCATCTTGGGAATGTCACACTCCCTCACCTTCACTTGATGATACCTAGACCAAAGATCAATCTTAGAGAAGTGACTAGCCCCTTGAAGTTGGTCAAATAGATCATCAATCTTTGGCAGAGGATGCTTGTTCTTTATGGTGACCCTATTAAGTTGCCAGTAGTCAATGCACATTCTAAGAGACCCAACTTTCTTCTTCACAAACAACACCAGTGCACCCCAAGGTGATTGGCTAGGCCTAATAAAACCCCTTCTCCAACAAGTCCCTCAATTGCTCCTTCAACTCCTATAACTCCATCGGGGCCATATGGTAAGGGGGAATAGAAATAGGTTGAGTATTAGGAAGAAGGTCTATAGCCAAAGTATATTTCCCTTTCGGGAGGAACACCAGGAAGGTCATTTAGAAAGACATCAAGAAACTCACCAACCACCAAAACCGACTCTATAACAAGGACTTTGGACTCAACATCCCTAACCTTTATAAGATGATAAGCCTTAGAGATCAGCTTTTGGCCTTTAATGCAAGAGGTAAACCTACCCTTGACCAGCACCATCACCTTGGGCTCTTGGTTAGTCCTTGGAAAACATTCTATTAGGAGCATGTGAGGACCTTTGGCCTTGATGAAACCAGCCACCTTTGGGACTTTGAAGCATACCATCTAAACGAGCCCTCTTGGCCTCATTATCCCTCTTCTTTCTCAACTACTCCCCCTCAAATTGTTCGGCATAAGTCATGAGGTGGGACAAGTCCATATCACCAATCAACATAGCGACACGACACTCCTCATTCACCAAATTAGAAACACCCATCCCTAACTTATTCATTCTAGACCTCGGGTCGGTAACTAAGTGTGGAGCATATTTAGAGAGTTGGTTGAACTTGAGGGAATATTCCCTCACACTCATAGATCCTTGCTTCAAATTCATGAACACCATCATTTTGGCCTCCCTAAGCTTAAGAGGAAAGAACTGGTTGAGAAAAGCCGCCTTGAATTCCTCCCAAAGGATCACGTTGTTGTTCCCTTTCTCCTCCTTCCATTGAGTATACCATATTTGGGCCAACCCCTTAAGTTGGTAAGTCGCCAACTCCGCCTTCTCTTCTGACCTCACACCCATAATACCTCATCAAAAAATTCTTGAGGGTCCTCATCCACTTTAGACACATAGAACTCTGGTGGATTCATCCTCATAAAGTCCCTCACCCAAGATGTCAGAGTAGGACCATGAGGGGCTTAATCCCCTTGGTTGACTTGATTAGCCATGTTTTGAGCTAGCAAAGTGAGAGCATCCCGAAGCTCTCCATGAGCCAGTTTTTCCCGGGTGTGCATGCTCTTCTTTCTCTCGTGTTAGGCATTATCTAAAAATGGCAAAGAAGATTCGTTAGAGGTATAGTCTTACCTAATATCTATACCATGACATAGATCATGAAGAAGGGAGACATTACCTAAAATGTCTCATAGTTGTAGTGCACAACACAACCATGAATAAGACTCTAATCAACACAGTGTATTGGATGTCAATGACCATTAACAACCTAGTGCTCTATCCCAAGTTTGTTAAGACCCAAGCCTAGGGCCTAGACATGACACGACAAATAGGGAACCCGAAGGAACCCCAATTAAGCCTCTTAGCATATCATTACTCATGTTTGGTAGCGAAAGCAATAAAACAACAATAAGAGATAGTAAAAAGGGAATACGGGGCTAACTGACATCCTTGATATCATAGAAACATAACAAGCCAATAGAATGGCATTAATACATCATAAGGTTACAACAACACCTCTAATACATAGATAGGGTTGGAGACCAAGACAATCTCTGGGCTCACCCTCAATGCCATAAGTTTCCAACATAAGAAGAATCAATCCATAGCATAAATTAAGAGAAGTATGTCCTCGGAATTGAGGACTCACCAAGTTGCTTTGAGAGAAATCATACTAGCCACGTGGAGGAGGAGGATGATCAAGTGGAGCTTTGGTCCCAACATGATAACATCGTGTAGGCATAGAGTATGCGTTAGTACATTTGAATGTATTAAGCATGTAAGATGCAATGCAACAAGAAATAGGCAATATAGGCAAAATGCAATATCATAAGCAATAGATAGCATAATAGCAATATGGTACGTATGAATGATACTTGAAGTAAAACATACTTGTATAGAACATATTACATGTGTAGAAAGATACCATAATCATAGACTAAGCAACTTAGTACTTGAAATCCAAGGCATCCTACCCACTTGGTAGGTGGATGAGCTATGTACCCCTTATCTTCGGTAGTACGGAATTGCTGCCAACTGACAAGGTGGATATACACCTCACCTACAGTAGTACAAGATTGCGACCACCCTAAAAGGTGGATGAGGTATATACCCCTTTTCTATGGTAGTAAGGTATTGCCACCACCCGACAAGGTGGATGAGGTATATACCCCTCATCTATGGTAGTACGAGATTTCCACCACTGGACAAGTTGGATGAGGTATATACCCCTCATCTATGGCATGGTCACTTGAAAAACTATAGCCACTTTTCGTGAAAGCAATACATTCATACATTACTTTCATCATTAAATAGTCATTTGACTCATAGGCCATGCAATAGATCATCAATAACTCAAGAATCCTAATCCAGACAATTTATCAAACACTTGCTAGGTGTGTAATGCTAGTGTAAAATTATGCCATTCATGAGTGAAATCATGCAAAAAAACTTGAAGTAAACAACCCACACCCTCATACAATATACATTGAAATGCTTCATCAAATCTCAAAATAGATACTAGATTCATAGCTCAAAACATGGTTGAACAGTGACACTTTCATGAAATCCCAACATAGTTTATAGTCAAACTCATAATAGAAGTCCCATAAGTAAAATCAACTTAGAAATATGAGATTTATGTAAAAACGAAGCTTGGGCACCATGGGTGAAAGGACCCAATGGTTGAAACCTACATACCTCAATTTGGAGAATCCCTTGATGCATATTGGGATGAGAACTTGAAGCTTGAGTGAATTCCTTAAGATCCCTTGATGCAATTGGATTATTGGAGTTATCGGGTTATTAGTTTAGGATTTACTTTGTTAACCATAGGAATCCTTTCGGGAGCGGTATGGGCTAATGAAGCGTGGGGGTCATATTGGAATTGGCACTTGAATTTTGAGTGATATATTAGTCTAACTGTTTGAGAGAGTATTAGGGAATGTCTTGTATGATATGAATGTGAAATATGGCTAAGTATAAGTACTTTTATGCATGGAAAGACTTAGGCTTAAGTCCCAAAGGCCTTGGATCGAACAAGAAATAACAGGCCAAAAATAACACTGATTTGCGCCCTGGCCGCATCGCGCTCGGGGAGTGGATCATCATTGGAATTTGCAAATTATGGATTTTCAAATTTTGATATAATTACTCTAAAATTAGGGTTTAGACCCATTGCTCACTCAATTTTGCCCCCTGATCAAGAATATGAAGTCAAATTTTTGATATTACACACGAATTTTGAGATATATGGAAATTATGGTATCGGAAAATTTTGAGGCAAATTTTTGGGCAGTTTTTGGGGTCAGTTCAGGTACTTCTCTAGATCGAAGAAGCTCAAATTGAAGGACCATGTCACTACTTAGGAGTGATTTAGTAAATGATTGAGGAGCGTCCCTCACCACAAGATAGTTGATGATGCCTTGGTGGTGATCTTCTACCATGCCCTTGATGAGAACAGTCAAGCTCCTACTGACGCCATTATGGGGGCATTGTTTCTATATCAACCATTTGCAAGGATTATTGAGTGTACGGAGCAAGTGGTCAAGATGAATCGTGCATGGGGACAGTGGGATAGAGTTTCCGTGAAGAGTTCATGTGCTGTTAGTATGGGTTCAGAGCTAGCCAAAATTAAAGAAGAGATTATGCAGAAACTTACTCAGCTTCGCACAAGCATGGATGTGGTGATCAAGTAACACCAAGAGCGAGTGAATGCAGTGGTTCACCAACCTCCATGCGCACATATGTACGAGGGGCCATATTATAAAGAGGATGCTTGTTTTGTGAATGACCAGATGGGGGATTTTTCGGACCAGTGCCAAAGGGTCCAATCAGGGCTATTGGTGCCTAGGTCAAGGAAACAATGGTCGAAACTATAGTAGAGATAGAACTTTCATAGACAACCCGAGTGGTTACTATGAGAGGAACAAGGGTCCAGATGCAGATTAGGGTTGCAAAGAAGGCTTCAGAAATGGTCCTTATATGCCACCACGCAATCGTGATATAGGTATAGGTAATTACAGAATTGAGGAGATGTTTGATCGCTTGTTGAGGATGACGGAGACACAAGTTGAAACTTTAAGGGGCATGAAATCAGATATTTCAAGCATAAATCAAAAAATAGAGTCTCATTCTATTGCTACTAAATAGCTTGAGCAATAATTTGGTCAAGTGTTGACTCAGTTAAATCAGTGTCAGAGGGTACATTGCCTAGCAGCACAGTACAAAATCCAAGGAATAAGGGGCAATGTATGGAGGTTACTACTAGCGGTGGCAAGAGCGCTATTGATCCTCCTATGCCGGTTCATGTGGAAGATTTTCGTGAGGAGATGGTTGCAACAATGAATATGGATGAAGAAGATAATCATGGAAAGGATGGGTGAGTGAAGAAGCTAAATAGCCATAGATGTTTAAGCCCATCCCTAGGCATCCTCCTTTCCCCCAAAAAATCAAAATGAGGGAGGAGGAAGGCAAGTTCAAGCTTTTTCTCTCCATGCTTAAGCAACTATCTATCAACATCCCTCTCATTGAGGCTTTGGAGAAAATGTCAGGCTATGCCAAGTATATGAAGGACCTGATTATCGAGCACACTTGCAGTTTTATCACTACGAAGATCTATCTCAAAAGCGCAAAGATCCAGGTGCTTTCAACATACCTTGCACTATAGGTGATGCGAAGTTCATAACGGCACTATGTGATTTAGGTTCCAGTATCAATTTGATGCCCCTTGCGGTCTACAAGAAGCTTAGATTGAGAGCCACTACTCCTACTAGCATGCGATTGTTAATGGCGGATCGAACAGTGAAGAAGCCTGTGGGGATACTCTATTATGTGCTGGTTAAAGTGGAAAAATTTATATTCCCTACAGACATTGTGATTCTTGATTATGAGGTTGACTTCGACGTCCCAATCATCTTAGGAAGGCCATTTCTATCCACTAGATTAACTCTAGTGGATATAGAAGCTGCTTAACATAGGTTTAGATTAAATGATGAAGAAGTTGTCTTCTATATGCGCCAGTCCATGAAACATCCAAATGAGCTCAAAAGTGAGGTTCGGCAATTGGTGAAGTCTAGTAAAGTTACTGCAACAATAAATCAAGTGCTACTTGGGAGGCAGCCCAAAGTTTTTTGATGTTATTTCATAATTATAGGTTTATTTTCAGTTTTTGAGACTAAATGGTTTGGACATATGTAGAGAAGGAGTACTGATGCTCCTGTTAGGAGGTGCAAGAGGTTCGTTTTGGGAGCTACATGGAGGGGTAGAGGTAGACCGAAGAAGTACTGGGGGGAGGTGATTAGACATGATATGGCAGAACTTGATCTCACTGAGGACATGACCTTAGATAGAAAGAAGTGGAGGTCACAAATTAGGGTAGCAGAGGTTAGGTGGATGCATGGCCTTGGGGTATATAGTAGGGTTAGGTGGAGGACGTGTTTTCGTACTATATAGTAGTTTTATCATATTTACATACTGCCATGTGCTATTCATTATTAGTCGCTCTTTCTGTTCCCTTCCCTTTCCTTTTT
>JAOTQR010095122.1:11316-25392 GCA_025774065.1 Solanum ossicruentum | reverse complement strand
TAGCTTCTCTATTCCAACAGTTTCTAGCAGTGTCCAGAAAACTTGAATTTTCAGTCCAACTATGTAGAAACTTAAAGAGTTTCACCTGATTGTTCTTTCTGAGAGCCATTTCCATCAGGAAAGGGGTGTGATCTGAACTTACTGCTAGTAGATAATCAATTGACGTTTGAGGCATAACTTCTAACCACTTGTTAATAACCATTTCCCTATCCAATCTCTTCCATACTGTGGCATCAGCAGCTCTTTGATTACACCAAGTGTATGGTTGTCCATTAATCCCAAGATCAGTGAGCCCACAAGCTTAAATACTTCTACTGAAATCAAAGCTATTATTCATATTATACATGATCCCTCCTTTCTTCTCCTCCTGGGTTGTGATCATATTAAAGTCTCCAATTATACACCAAGGAACATCCTCAGAATAGAAGTGAAGTAGTTTGTCCCACAAATCTCTTCTAAGGTAATCCTTACACTTTGCATAAATGAAGGAAATCCAGAAAATGGTAGGCCATACCACATGATGAATTTCACAAGTAATTTGCTATTCACAAGAACTTATAACATTACAAGTGTAATCATTGTTCGATAGAGCCCAAATTTTGCTATTTGGATTACTCATAGCTCCTTGCATACCTAGTTGACTTTCAATACTGCTCAATGTAGTACTATCAGCAAAATTTTCAAGAATAGCCATAAGACCAATATTATGAAGCTCTTTGAACACTTGGAGCATTTCTAAAGATCCTTTGATGTTGATACCTCTTGTATTCCAACAAATAGACTATATATCATAAACATCTATGTCTGAGTCTTCAATTTGGCCTGCTTATGTTGGCAGATATACTTTTGATAGAGGTTGTATTGGCATGCCCTTTCTCTTTTCTTTCTCTGGGAGATAACCTTCGCTTATGAATAGATTCACTAACCTCTTGCTGGAATTCATTTGCAATTGTTAGATCCATAGGGTTGATTTGTTCAAAACCATACTCATCAACATCATCGACATCTTCTATAGATATAGAATCCTGATCTAACTCATCTTCGGAATTTATTACTGCATATTTAACAGTGGTATCACCTGTGTTGATTCTCTGATGATCCATTGAACTAGAAGCAACACGTGAAATTTGATTGAATGTGATCTCATCATTGGATTCTCTAGCTTCTCTCTCCAGCCTCCTTTTTATGGCATCCCTTCTCTTCTTACTCAGCCTACCCTGCGATTTATTGTTGAGTAGTTTTGTGAGATAATTATTGTTATTAGTAATAGGAGATTTCATTCTATCTTGCTGCATAACATGATAATTCCCACATAGACCCTCATTGTTAAATTTGGGTATTTTGCCATCCAGTGTCTTTCAAGTTGCTCTCATCCCTCAACTCTTGCAAATTTTTAGCAGTCTCTTCTTGCTACATCTGATTGATGGCAATGTCGATATGATTAGCCTTGAGGTCAGTAAATGCTTGTTCTTGCAAATAATGAGATGTCATCCTTCAATTACAATTTCCATCCTGCAAATTGTTGAATTGCACTTGTCCCTCACCTTTAGAAGGTGATTACTTTGTCAGACCAGATTGATTACTCTTTTCAATGTCTTGCTATTCTGATGGCTGAACATTCTTCTTCTTAGACTGTGATCCTTCCATTCTTTGAGTTTGTCTCAATGGTACATCATGAGCCTTTTCTTCTTTAGAATTTATTTGATCCTTCATCTCATTGTCTATGTAAGTATTATCATGATTACTAGATGGACTACTTTTCTGCATTACTTTATTTTGATGTATTGTAGGGACCATATTTTTTTGAGTATTTTCGTGTTGCTTCCCTTGTCTTCTCTTCTAGATTTGCCATTGTTTGATTTGGTGATATCCTTTAATTTTGTGGTCTTGCTACATAGTGATACCATCTTCAACTGCAGGTCAATTCTTTTGTTTCTGTAGACCATCCCCTTTGTCTTCCCAAATGGCCTCTTATTCACACCATGTTTGTCTAATTCTGTCTTCTTTTTGTTTTTGTGCGTTCTTCATCTCTTCTTTTTATAGCACGATTTTGAATTTGATGCCCTTGATGTATGCAATATTGACAATATGCTAGAATACCTTCATATTGTATAGATTTCCATCTCCTATAGTTAAGTCTTTCTCATCAAAGCCCATCTATACATAGGTAGGCTTCACCTTAGTTAAATCCACCTGCAATCTAACTTTAGCCATACTATCCCTTGTCTTGTGGATAGAAGCTGCATCTAGATACAACACCTTACCTATGGGAGCAAGTAAGGCACTGACAAAGCTTTTATTGTAGCAATGCCAAAGAAATTCCAGTAAGGTAATCCAAATTGGAACAATTGGCGTCTCTTCCTGAGGAGTAAATGTCGGAGTCCAAAACTGTATTCTCATAAGTTGATCCTCAATAATCATTCTTTGTTTTGTCTAGAAAGTGACATAATCCAATTCATTATCTAGATCAATATACACATATCTAGCATTAATATGTGCTATCTTAACACCCCCAGACAATTATGTTTGTAAAGTAAAGCTCTTCCTTAATATTAAAGTTTTGGCACAGTATTAGTAAATTTGCCTACTAAGGTATACTTACAACTTGTAGCAAGCTGAAACATATAATCTTCTTTATCAAAAATCACAGCTGGTAAACCTTGTTTTGGTTGTAATTATTGGAGCATTACTTGATTCATCTTGAGCTTGGCCGCCAATGTTTCCACAACAGTGTATGGAGTTGGTGTTGTATTATTATCCACTTTATCCCCCTTCTCTTTCAAAATATTCTGTTCCTTCACACTATGTGAAGTACTATATTGTGCTACCTGCTTGCTATTCATATTTTTGGGAACAAATTTCTCAAAGTTAGTAGACACTTTGGGAAAGCTATGTTCCATCCTTTTATTATTTAACACCTAAGAAGGTTGCTCTTTCTGAGAAATTTTAGCATCAATTAGATCTGTGGAAAAACTAATATTACTGATTTTTTACTCCCATTTTGAACAACTCAAACATCCCCTTTATCAATAGTCCCACCTTCTTATTGATTGTGAACTAAAATCACCTTTGTACTATTATCAGAATTATCAGATCCTTCATTGCTATGATCTATCACTGCATCTTTCAGCTTAACCCCGATTGCTTTATTACAATTTAGATCCTCCTTGAAGATATTTTCTTGTTCACTTACTAGAACCCCTTTTGAGTCTGATGCATTGATTGTAGCTATATTACTCACTTTGATGAACCTAATAGTTTATTATGATTTAGTTGTTGAGTGTCATTCATCACATCTTGGAGCTCTATTGTATGTTGAGCAGCTGGTCTCAAGAGATCCCCTGGTGTGAACTAGCCATTCCGGCTACGCAACTTGTCTAAATGTGCAAAAAGAAACTTTAGAGAAAGAAAGTAGCAGTCAAATCTAGCGGATGCCACGATTAACAAACCAATCAAAGGGTTCATACTTTGGTAATGGAACGACCTCAAAAAAGTGCCCGAAATATGTCTTGAAAGTGCCTAGAATCCTTTTCCATCTATCTCAAAATCTGTGCATGATATAAAAAATCTGACTTCATATTTTTGTTTTGGGGGTCAAATTAAGTGTAGAATGGGTGTAACCCTAATTTAAAATCAACCATATCAAAATTCTAAAATCATAAAATATAATTTCCACAGAGCTTTTCGGGCCCCTGGCGTGACGTGCCAAGGGCGCACCACAGTACATTTTGTTTGCAATTTTTCAAGCCTGATCCAAGGCTTTTGAGTCTGGGCCTAAGTTTTTTGATACGTGAAAATACCTATATTCATTCACAGAGCTTTTCGGGCCCCTCATATCATTCAAAACATTCCCCAATATTCATTCAAACAGTTAGCCAATATTTCACCTCCTAAATTCATGTCTCAAATGTATTCGGATTTTAAGGCTCTCAATCAAGCTTCAAGTCTCCATCTCTAATCTTCATCATGTTAATCTCCAAAGCTAAGGTATGTGAGTTTCTTTCATAGGATCCTTTCACCCATGATACCTAAGCTCTCTTTTACTAAACATTGCATGATTTAAAGTTGATGTATTCATGGGTCTTATTTATTATGAAATTCACTGCACACTATGTTGGGGTTTCAGAAATTGTGACTATTTTACTATGTTTTGGGCTATGAATCCAAGATCTATTGAGAGATTTGATGAAGGATTTTGATGTATATTTCTTGAGGTTGTTACCAAGTATCTATTGACGGTTTTACCTTGGATTTTATAGCATGATATCACTCTTGAACTGCAAGGGTTTACACTAACACTACACACCTGCCAAGTGTTTGATAAAATGTCTAATTAGGGTTACTTTATGAATTGAAGTTCCAATGCATGCCGTATAAGTTGAATGACTATGATGATGAAATGAATGTATGTATATGGTATTCTCTATATAATGTTGTGAGTTGACCAAGCCTAGCTCGATGGGTTTTAGGCCCGGGTAACCGCATCGAGGGGTTGGTACCTTTGTTGCCTAGTATGGGGTAGTAGTCTTGTATAACCTTATTGAGGGGTTGGTACCTCATTAACCACATCGAGGGGTTTGTACCTTTGTCCCTAGTTCGGGGGATGGTAGGCGGGTAGCCGTTTTGAGGGGTTTGTACCTCATTCGCCTCTCCAAGATGGTGGTAGGCCTTGAATATCCTATATTGGTGGTAACTTGCTACACGTGTATTATGTTCCATATAAGCATGATTTACTTCAAATATCATTCATGCATGCCATATTGTTATATGTCTATTCATTGTTTATGTTATTTATTTTCATTATGGTACTTATCACTTGTTGCTCTGCATCCTTCATACTTAGTAAATTCAAATGTACTAACGCATAAAACTCTATGTCTACATGATATTACCATGTAACAATTGAAGCCTCACTTGAGAATCTTCATCCACGTAGCTAGTACACTTTCATTAAAGCTTGTCCGTGAGTCCTCTACTTTGGAGACGTTGCTTATGATCTCTTACTATGTTCTAGCACTACCTTTCTTTTGTTTATATGTTTACTATGAGGGTGAGCCCGGCTACTTTTCTTGGCCCCCACTCTTATCTATGTATTAGAGGTGTTATTAGACATGTCATGTATAATGATATGAGCATTGAATCTCTCTCGCTCTCTTGACAATTGTCATTATGATATAAATGGTGTCCTCTAAGCTCGCTTATCCCTATTTCTGCTATTTTATTGCTATTTTCTTGCTTCCATGACCAATTATGTGTAATGATATTCTAAGAGGCTTGCTTGGGGTCTCTTTGGCTTCCCCTTGCACTGTGTCATATCAAGGCCCTAGGCTTGGGTCATGAAAAAATTGGTATTATAGCACTAGGTTATTAGATCCTTGGAGTCCAACACACCGCGTCAATTAGAGTCTTGTTCATGGTTGTGTTGTGCACCACAATTGTGAACAAGGGGCCATGAGGCGTTTAGGAAATGTTTTGCTGCTTCTTACTCTATGCGATGCCATAGAAGTTGAAGTAAGATTTTTCCCCCTAACAATTGTCCTTTGTTATGCTAGATCATGCCTAAAAGGAGAGGGACAAGATCCTGCACAAACGAGGAGCAATCGGCTAATGGATAGCTTTGAGATGCTCTCATTTTGCTTGTATATGTTATGGCTAAGCAAGCCAACCATGGGGCCAAAGCCCCTCATTCTCCTACACTGGCATCTTGGGTAAGAGATTTCATGAGAATGTATCCCACAGAATTCTATAGGTTGAAGGTCACTAAGCACCCTCAAGAGTTCATTGATGAGATCTGCAAGATTTTACCTATCATGAGTGTGAGATCAGAGGATAAGGAGGAGTTGGCAGCCTACCAACTTAAAGGGGTAGCACAAATATGGTACAATCAATGGAGGGAAGAGAAGGGAGTCAACTATGTGGTGTTTTGGGAGGAGTTTAAAGTGTCCTTCCTTAACTAGTTCTTCTCTCTTGAACTAAGGGAAGCTAAATTGGTGGAATTTTTGAATTTCTGAAAAGGGTCTATGAGTGTGAGTGAGTATGCCCTCAAGTTCAACAAACTTTCAAAATATGCTCCTCATTTGGTGGTAGACTCAAGATGTAGGATGAACAAATTTGTGATGTGTTTTTTGACTTGTTTAGTGAGGAGTGTTGGTCTTCCATGTTGATTAGTGACATGGAATTATCATGTTTGATGACCTAGGCCAAAAAAATGGAAGGGGAGAAATTGAGAAAGCGAAAGGGTCATGAGGCCAAGAGGGCCACTTTTGAGGGTAAGTTCCAAAGCCGAAAGGGTGGCCAGTTTAAGCAAGGCCAAGGGTCTTCTCATGTGGGGATTTACCAATGACATTCCAAGAGCTCAAATTGTTAGTGGTGTGGGTCCTATCGATTTGTGTCTGAAGTTTGGTAATGGTCATGGTGGCCCATGCTTAAGAAATACAAGTGCTTGTTATGGTTGTGGGGAGATAGGGCATAAGGCAATAGATTGTTCTCAAAATTGCAACAGGGGTAAGGAGGTTCATCCATAAGGTGCTAATGCAGTTCCTTTGGGTAGAGGTGGCCAACAAGATGGTACCCCAAGGAACAATCGATTTTATGTTTTACTTAGGAGCCAAGGGGTTGAGGTCCCCGATGTTGTCATCGGTATGTTGAAAATCTTTGAATTTGATGTGTATGGATTGATTAATCCAAGTGCCACTCTTTCTTTTGTCACCCAATTTATTGCCATAAATTTCCATGTTGACCCCGAGTTGTTGTGTGAGTCATATGAGGTATTTTCTCATATTGGTGCATCAATTGTTTCTCGGAAGGTCTATAGAAATTGTCTCATTTGAATCTTGCATAAAATATTACCTTATGATCTTGTTGAGTTAGATATGGTTGATTTTGATGTCATTCTTGGGATGGACTGGTCGCATGCGTACTATGCCTCTATTGATTGTAGAGCCCGTAGGGTCAAGTTTCAATTCCCAAATGAACCCATCCTTGAGTAGGACAGTCATAATATGGTGGTCAAGGGTAGGTTCATCTCTTGTATTAAAGCTCCTATGTTGATCTCTAAGTGGTGTCTTTACTATCTTGTGAGGGTTAGGGATGTGGAGTCTGATACCCTTCCTATAGAGTTGGTTCCTATTGTGAATGTGTTTCTTAATGTCTTCCTAAATGACCTTCCCGGTGTTCCTACTAAAAGGGAAATAGATTTTGATATAAATCTCCTTCACGATACTCAACCCATTTCTATTCCTCCTTACCGTATGGCCCCGATGAAGTTGAAGAAGTTGAAGGAACAATTGAGGGACTTGTTAGAGAAGGGATTATTAGGCCTAGCTAATCACCTTGGGGTGCACTGGTATTTTCTGTGAAAAGAAGGATGGTTCCCTTAGAATGTATATTAACTAACGGCAACTTAATAGGGTTAGCATAAAGAATAGGTATCCTCTTCCAAGGATTGAAGAATTATTTAACCAATCGCAAGGGGCTAGCCATTTCTCTAAGATTGATCTTCGGTCCAGGTATCATCAAGTAAAGGTAAGGGAGTGTGAGATTTCTAAGATGGCCTTCCAGACTAGGTATGGGCATTATGTGTTTGTTGTGATGTCTTTTGGGTTGACCAATGTACCGGCCATGTTCGTGGTCCTTATGAATAGATCTTTAAACCCTACCTTGATTCATTTTTTGTGGTATTCGTTGATGACATTTTGATCTATTCACATAATGAGGAGGATCATATGGGTTATTTGAGGGTAGTGTTGTAAAGATTGAGGGAGGAGAAACTTAATGCTCAATATGAGAAGTTTGAATTTTGGTTGAAAGACGTTGCCTTCCTAGGTTATGTGGTGTCGGGGGATGGTATTAAGGTGGATCCTAAAAGGATAGATGTGATTAGAAATTGGCCTAGACTATTGACCCCGTTAGATATTAGGAGCTTCTTGGGCTTAGCGAGTTATTATCGTAGATTTTTGAATGGGTTCTCTTCTATCACTTCTCCCATTACTAAATTGACTCAAAAGAAGGCCAAGTTTGTGTGGACTAATGAGTGTGAGAGGAGCTTCCAAACATTGAAAGATAAGCATGTGTCCCCTCCTATTTTGTCATAATGAAAGGGCTAGAGGGATTTGTTTTGTATTTTGATACTGCTAGAGTTGGTTTGAATTGTGTTCTAATGCAAAAGGGTAAGGTGATAGCCTATGCTTCTATGCAATTCAAAGTGCATGAAAAGAATTATCCTGCTCATGATCTTAAACTAGCCATCGTGGTATTTGCATTAAAGATTTGGCGTCATTACTTGTCTGGGGTGCATGTTATTGTGTTCACCGAACATAAGAGTTTCCAATATGTATTCAGTCCAAATGATCTTAACTTGAGGGAAAGGAGATAGTTAGAACTTCTTAAGGACTATGATATGAGTTGCATTACCAAACGGGTAAGGCTAATTTTATGACGGATGCCTTGAGTAGGGTGTCTATGGGTAGCCTAGCTCATATTTATGGTGGTGATAGGGAGGTGTCTAGGGAAGAAGAGGACAATGGTGGTGTTTTTGATTTTTATCATTCTAAATCATCACTGTTGAAGAAGGTGAAAGCTAAGTAAGATCTTGATCCCTCCTTGTTGGAACTGAAAGCCTTTGTTAGTGATGGGAAGGTGGAGGTTTTCTCCCAATGGGGAGATGGTGTACTTAGATACCAAGGGAGGTTGTGTGTGCCTTGTGTAGATATGTTGAGGGAGAGAATTCTTGATGAGGCTTACGGTTCTTCCTATTCTATTCACCTCGGTTCTACTAAAATGTATAGTGATCTGAGAGTGGTGTATTGGTGGGAAGGCATGAAAAAAGATATTGCAAAATTTGTGTTCGATTGTCATAGTTGTCAAGAATTCAAAGTGAACATCCAAGGTTGGGTGGCCTAACCCATGGAATAGAGGTTCCTACTTGGAAGTGGGAAGAGATTAATATAGTCTTTGTTTTTAGGTTGGCCAAGACTAGGAAGTATTAATTCCATTTGGGTTGTGGGTGATGGGATGACGAAATTGGCTCACTTTCTACCGGTTAAGACCATATATGGTGCTGAAGAGTATGCTAGGTTATATGTCCATGACTTGGTGAGATTGCATGGGGTTCCTTTATCCATCATATTTGATCGTGAAGCTCAATAAACTTCACATTTTTGGAGATCTTTCAAAAGTGGTCTTGGTACAAAGATTAAACTTAGTACGACCTCTCACCCTCGAACGAATGGCCAAGCCGAAAGGACCATCCAAACCCTTTAGGATATGCTTAGTACTTTTTACTTGCAGCTTAGAGGTAGCTGAGATGATCATATTCCATTGATCGAGTTTGCCTAAAACAATAGCTATTATTCTAGAATCGGTATGGCTACTTTTGAGGCTATTTATGGTAGACATTATAGATCACCGGTTGGGTGATCTAAAAAATTGTAAGGTGTCTATGTTGGGGCCATATCTGGTTTTGCAAGCTCTTAAGAAGGTTAGTATGATTAGGGAGAGGTTGAAGACGGCTCAAAGTCGCCAAAAGTCCTATGTCAATGTGAGGAGGAGGGACCTTGAATTCAAAGTTGGTGATTTGGTATAATTGAAGGCGTCACCCATGAAGGGTGTGGTCAGTTTTGGCAAGAAAGGCAAGTTAAGCCCTAGATATGTGGATAGGTTGAGGAGAAGGATTAATAAGGTGTCCTACGAGTTGAATTTTCCTAGTGAAATGGAGTCAGTACATCCGGTCTTTCATGTATCCATGTTGAGGAAATATGTGGGAGACCCTAATGCTATTGTGTCTCTTGATGTTGTGGGTGTTGTTGAAGATTATTCGTCTTATGAAAAGGTTTCTGTTCAGATATTGGATAGATAAGTGAAGAGGTTAAGGAAGAAGGATGTGGCTTCCGTTAAGGTCCTTTAGAGGAATCAACAAGTTGAAAGTACTACTAGGGAGGTCGAAGAAGACATGCAAAGGCAATAACCTTACCTATTTCACTCCACTCAATCCTAAGGTATTATTCTAAGTCCATTATATGATCTCAGGTCTTGTACTCAGCCCCTATGTCATTGATGCTTTCATGTTTAAATTGACAAGTTCACAATGATTTCACACTGATGATGAGATTTTTAGAAGATGTTTAATTACATTGTTGTATCTCTTTGTGGGCTGAAATGTTCATGTTTGTGTCTCTCATGTATGTTCTTTGACTTTCAGTGACGAAAGTTCGCAACGGGGAGATATTTAAACTACCACAAAAAGTGCTTGAAAATGCGCCACGAAAGTGCTTAGAATTATAATTTCCATACATCTCAAAATCCCCGCTCGATATTGAAAATCCGACTTCATATTCTTATTCGGGGGGTCAAATTGAGTGGGAAATGGGTCTAACCCCGATTTTGGAGCAACTATATAAATATTCAAAAATCGTAAAATACAATTTCTATAGAGCTTTTTGCGCTCCTGGCGCGACACACCAAGGGCGTGCCATAGTACATTTTCTTGGTAATATTTCAAGCCTGGTCTAAGCCTTTTGAGTCTTATGCTTAAGTCCATAAGTGAAAATACCTATACTTTGCCATATTTCGCTCTCATATCACTCAAAACATTCCCCAATACTCATTCAAACACAGCTAATATTTCACCTCCTAAATTCAAGTCTCAAACTTATTCGGATTCTAAGGCTCTCAAGAAAGTTTCAAGTCTCCATCTCTAATCTTCATCAAGTTCGTCTCCAAAGCTAAATTCTGTAGGTTTCTTTCATGGGCTCCTTTCACCTATGATACTAAGTTCTGTTTTACTAAAAATTACATGATTTAAGATTGATTTATCCGTTGGTTTTATTTATTATGAAATTAACTACACACTATGTTGGGGTTTATGAAATTGTGATTGTTTTATTATGTCTTGGGCTATGAATCTAAGATCAATTCTAAGATTTGATGAAGGGTTTTGAAGTATACTGCTTGAGGGTATTACCAATTGTTTGATAAAATTTCCGATTAGGGGTACTTGAGGAATTTTAGGCCCAATGCATGTCTTATGAGTTGAATGACTATATGATGATGAATTGATGATGAAATAAATGTATATACATGGTATTCTCTATATAGTGTTGTGAGTTGACCAAGCCTAACTCAGGGTTTGTAGGCCCGGGTAACCACATCGAAGGGTTTGTGCCTTTGTTGCCTAGTATGAGGGATAGTTGGCTCGTATAACCATATTTTAGGGGTTGATACCTCAATAACCACATTGAGGGTTTGTACCTTGGTCCCTAGCTTGGGAGGTGGTAGGCCCAAGTATCCATTATGAGGGGTTTGTACCTCATTCGCCTCTTCAAGAAGGTGGTAGGCATTGGATATCCTATATTGATGGTCACTAGCTACACATGTATTATCTTCGATATAAGCATGATTTTACTTCAAATATCATTCATAACCATATTGTTATACGTCTATTCATTGTCTACGTTATGCATTTTGATTATGGTGCTTATCATTTGTTGCATTGCATCCTACATACTTAGTATATTGAATTGCATGAATGAATATTCTACGCCTACATGATGTTACTGTGTAGGAACCCAAGTCCCGCTTGATTATCTTCATCCACGTGGGTAGTAAGCTTCCACCCAAGCTTGTTGGTGAGTTCTCCAATTAGGGGATGTTGCTTATGATCTCTTAATATGTTTTAGAACTACATTTCTTTTTTGTAAATATTGACTATAAGGGTGAGCCCGATTGCTTGTATTGGCCCCTGCTCTTATCTATGTATTAGAGATGTTGTTAGACATTTCATGTGTAATGTTATGAGCATTGACTCTCACTCTCTCTCTTTACTATTGTTGTTATGATATGAATGGTGTCCCTTAGCACCGATTATCCCTATTTCTACTTTTTCGTTTCTACTTTATTGTGTTCATGACCAAGTATGTTTAATGATGTTCTAAGAGGCTTTCTTGGGATCCTTCGAGTTCCCCATTCACCATGTCACATCTAGGCTCTAGGCTTCGATCGCGACAAACTTGGTATCAGAGCACTAGGTTGTTAGATCCTCGTAGTCCAATACACCACATCAATTAAAGTCTTGTTCATGGTTGTATTATGCACCACAACTATGAGCAAGGGACTATGAGGCGTTTAGGAAATGTTTTCCTTCTTCTTACTCTATGTAGTGCTATAGAAGTTGAAGTAAGGTTTTTCCTCCTAACAATTGTCCTTTGCTATACTAGATCATGCCTAACACGAGAGGGAGAAGAGCCCGCACACCCAAGGAGCAACTCGCTAATGGAAAGCTTTGGGATGCTCTCACTTTGCTTGCACAAGTTTTGGCTAATCAAGCCAACCAAGGGGCCCAAGACACTCATGCTCCTACACTGGCGTCTCAGGTAAGAGACTTCATGAGAATGAATACCCTGGAATTCAATGGGTCGAAGGTGGGTGAGGACCCTCAAGAGTTCATTGATGGGGTCTAGAAGATTTTAGCTATCATGGGTATGAGGTTAGAGGATAAGGCAGAGTTGGCGGACTACCAGCTGAAAGGGTTAGCACAAATATGGTACAATCAATGGAGGGAAGAGAAGAGACTCAGCTTTGTAGTGTTTTGGGAGTAGATCAAGGTGTCTTTCCTTAACTGCTTCTTCCCCCTTGAACTTAGGAAGCTAAGTTGGTTGTTTTTGCGAATTTGAGACAAGGATCTGTAAGTGTGAGGGAGTATGCCCTAAATTTCAACCAACTTTCAAAATATGCTCCACATTTTGTGGCCGAGTCAATATTTAGGATGAACAAATTTATGATGGGTGTTTTCGACTTGTTTAGTAAAGACTGTCGGTCTGCTATGTTGATTAGTGACATAGACTTGTCATGTTTGATGAACTATACCAAACAAATGGAAGGAGAGAAATTGAGTAAGAGAAGGGTTCATGAGGCCAAGAGGGCTCGTTTTGAGGGTAATTTCCAAAGCCAAAAGGGTGGTTGGTTTAAACAAAGCCAATGGTCTTCTCATGCTCCCTATAGGGGGTTTGCAAATGACATTCCAAGAGCCCAATGTGTTGATGGTGTAGGTCCAATCGATGTATGTTCGAAGTGTGACAAGTGTCATGGTGGCCCATGCTTTTGGAATACTTGTGATTGTTATGTTTTTGGGGAGATAGAGCATAAGGCAATAGATTTTCCTCAAAATTGCAATAAGGGTAAGGAGGTTCATCCACAAGGTACTAATGTGGTTCCTATTAGGAGAGGTGGCTAACAAGATGGTGCCCCAAGGCACAATTAGTTTTATGCTCTACAATGGAGGCAAGGGATTGTGGAGATCCCTGAAGTCGTCACCCGTATGTTTAAAATATTTGTTTTTGATGTGTATACGTTGATTGATCCAGGTGCCACTCTTTTTTTTTGTTATCACCTTTACACCAAAAAGTTCCATATTGACCCCGCATTGTTGTGCGAGAAATATGAGATATATAATACTATCAGTGCATCCATTATTGCTAGGAAAGTCTACAGAAATTGTCCCATTTGCATCTTGCATAAAATATTGCCTTGTGATCTTGTTGAGTTAGATATGATTGACTTTGATGTCATTCTTGGGATGGATTGGTTGAATGTATACTATGCCTCTATTGATTCTAGAACCCATAGGATCATATTTCAATTCCCAAATGAGCCCGTCCTTGAGTAGGAGAGTCATGATGTTATGTTCAAGGGTAGGTTCATCTTTTGTATTAAAAGCTGTAAGTTTATCTCTAAACGCCGTCTTTACCATCTTTTGAGGGTTAGGTATATGGAGTCCAAGTTCCTTCCTATAGAGTCAGTTCTGGTTGTGACAGAGTTCCTTGATGTCTTTCAAAATCGTCTTCCTGATGTTCCTCCAGAAAGAGAAACAGATTTTGGTATAGACCTCCTCCCCGATACTCAACCCATTTCTATACTCCCTTACTATATGGCCCCGGCGGAGTTAAAGGAATTGAAGGTGCAATTGAGGGATTTGTTGGAGAATGATTTCATTAGGCCTATCCAATCACCTTGGGGTGCACTGGTATTGTTCCCAAAGAAGAACGACAGGTCCCTTAGAATGTGTATCGACTTTCGGCAACT
>JAOTQR010095122.1:0-11216 GCA_025774065.1 Solanum ossicruentum | reverse complement strand
TCACCTTGGGGTGCACTGGTATTGTTCCCAAAGAAGAACGACAGGTCCCTTAGAATGTGTATCGACTTTCGGCAACTTAATAGGGTCACCATCAACTATAGCTATCCTCTTCCAAGGATTGAAGAATTGTTTGACCAATTGCAAGGGGCTAGCTATTTCTCTAAGATTTATCTTCAGTCTGGGTATCATCCGGTGAAGATGAGGAAGTGTGATATTCAATATATGGCCTTTCAGACTAGGTATGATCATTATGAGTTTGTTGTGATATCTTTTGGGTCGACCAATGCATCAGCTATCTTTATGGACCATTGATGACATTCTGATCTATTCACATAATGAAGAGGAGCATATGGGTCATTTGAGGTAGTGTTCTAAAGATTGAGAGAGGAGATATTGTATGCTAAATATGAGAAGTGTGAATTTTTGTTGAAAGAAGTTGTCTACCTATATCATGTGGTGTCGAGGGATGGTAAAAAGGTGGATCCTAAAAAGATGGATGTGATTAGAAATTAGCCTAGACCATTGACTCCGTAAGAGATTATGAGCTTTTTCGGCGTAGCGAGGTTATTATCATATATATGTAAATGGGTTCTCTTCTATTTCTTCTCCCATGACTAAATTGACTCAAAAGAAGGCCAAGTTTCTATAGACCGATGATTGTGGGAGGAGCTTCCAAACATTGAAAGATAAGCATGCATTTGCTCCTATTTAGTCACTACTAGAAGGGCTAGAGGGATTTGTTGTGTATTGTTATGCTTTTAGTGTTTGTTTGGGTTGTGTTCTAATGCAAAAGGGTAAGGTGATAGCCTATGCTTCTAGGCAACTCAAAGTTCATCAAAAGAATCATCCTACTCATGATCTTTAATTGGCCGCCGTGGTATTTGCATTAAAAATTTGGCGTCATTAATTGTCTAGGGTGCATGTTGATGTGTTCACCGATCATAAGAGTCTCCAATCTGTCTTCACTCAAAAAGATCTTACTTGAGGCAAAGGAGATAGATAGAACTTCTTAAGGACTATGATATTAGTGTGCATTATCATTCAGGTAAGGCTATTGTTGTGGTGGATGCTTTGAGTAGGGTGTCCATGGGTATCCTAGCTCATGTTGAAGGTGGTGATAGGAAGGTGGCTAGGTAGGTCCATCGTTTGGGTAGATTGGGAGATAAGTTTGAAGAGGAGGACAATGGTGGTATTGTTGTTGTTAATGTTTTTAAATCTTCATAGGTTGGGGAGGTGAAAGCTAAGCATGATCATTATCCCTCATTGTTGGAATTAAAAGCCTTGGTTAGTGATAGGAAGGTGGAGGTTTTCTCCCAAAGGGGAGATGGTAAACTTAGATACCAAGGGAGGTTATGTGTCTTTGTGTTGATGACTTGAGGGTGAAATTCTCAATGGGGCTCATGGTTATTCCTATTTTATTCACCCCGGTTCTAATAAAATGTATAGATATTTGATAGAGGTGTATTGGTGGGGAGACATGAAGAAAGATATTGTAAAATTTGTGTCCAGTTGCCATAGTTCTCAACAAGTCAATGCCGAACATGAAAGGTTGGGTAGCCTAATCCAAGACATAGAGGTTCCTACTTGGAAGTGCAAAGTGATTAATATGGACTTTTTTGTTGGGTTGCCCAAGATTAGGAAGGGTTTTGATTCCATTTGGGTTATGGTTGACAGGATGACGAAATCAGCTCACTTTCTACTGGTTATGACCACATATGGGGTTGAAGAGTATGCTAGGTTATCAATCCATGACTGAGATTGCATGGGGTTCCTTTATCCATTTTATCAGATCGTGGAGCTCAATTTTCTTCAAAATTTTGGAGGTCTTTCCAAAAGGGTGTTGGTACAAAGATTAAACTTAGTACGACCTTCCACCCTTAAATGGATGGCCAAGCCTAAAGAACCATCCAAACCCTTGAGGATATGATTAGAGCTTGTGTATTGGAGCTTAAAGGTAGTTGGGATAATCATCTTCCATTGGTCGAGTTTGCCTACAATAATAGCTATCATTCTTGCATTAGTATGGCTCCTTTTGAGGCTCTTTATGGTGGACGTTATAGATCTCCAGTTGGATGGTTTGAAATAGGTGAGGTGACTGTGTTGGGACCAAATCTTGTTTTGGAGGCTCTTGAGAAGGTTACAATAATTAGGCAGAGGTTGAAGACAGCTCAAAGTCGCCAAAAGTCCTATGCCGATGTGAGGAAGAGGGACCTTGAATTCATAATTGGTGATTGGGTGTATTTGAATATGTCACCCATGAAAGGTGTGGTCCTTTTTGGCAAGAAAGATAAGTTAAGCCCTAGATATATGGGTCCTTATATGGTGATGAGAAGGACTAGTAAGGTGTCCTACTAGTTGAATTTGTGTAGTGAAATAGAGTGAGTTCATCCAGTCTTTCATGTTTCCATATTGAGAAAATGTGTAGGAGACCCTAATGTTATTGTTCCTCTTGATGTTATGGGTTGTTGAATATAATTTGACTTACGAAGAGGTTCCGAATCAAATTTTTGATAGACAAGTGAAGAGGTTATGGATCAAGGATGTGGCTTCCGTTAAGGTCCTTTGGGGAAATCAACAAGTTGAAAGTGCTACTTGGGAGGCCAAAGCGGACATACAAAAGCAATATCCATACCAATTCCACTCCACTTAAGCCTAAGGTATTGATCTAAGTCCTCTATATGATCTCAAGTCTTGTGGTCAACCCCTATGTCATTGCATGCATTCATGTCTAAATTGACAAGTTCACTATGATTTCACACTTATGAAGACATTTTTGAAATGATGTTTAAGTGCATTGTTGCATCTCTTTGTGGGTTGAAATGGTAATGTTTTTCTCTCATGTACGTTTCTTCGACATTCAAGAATGAATTTTCCCGAGGGGCAGATATTGAAACAACCCCAAAAAGTGCACAAAAATGTGCTTCGGAAGTTCCTGAAATTGTAATTTCCATATATCTCAAAATCCGTGGGTGATATCAAAAATCTAACTTTATATTCTTATTCAGGGGGTCAAATTGAGTAGGAATTGCATCTAACTTCGATTTAAGAGCAACCATATCAAAATTCAAAAATCGTAAAATGTAATTTCTAGAGATCTTTTCGCGCCCCTGGCGTCGCGCCAAGGGCGTGCCACAATACATTTTGTTGGCAGTTTTTCAAGCCCGGTGCAAGCCTTTTGAGTCTAGGGCCTAAGTGTTCCCATGCGTTAAAATACCTTTACCTAGCCATATTTCACCCTTATATTATTCAAAACATTCCCTAATACTCATTCAAACAATTAGCCAACATTCCACCTCCTAATTTCAAGTCGCAAACTCATTCGGATTCTAAGGCTCTCAATCAAGCTTCAAGTCTCCATATCTAATATTCATCAAATTCACCTTCAAAGCTAAGGTATGTGGGTTGCTTTAATGGGATCCTTTTATCCATAATACCTAAGCTCTCTTTTACTCAAAAATGCATGATTTAAAGTTCAGTTATTCATGGGTCTTATTTATTATGAAATTCGCTGCACAATATGTTTGGATTTTTGAAATTACAACTGTTTTACTATGTTTTGGGCTATGAAATTGAGATCTATTGTAATATTTGATGAAGGGTTTTGATGTATATTATTTGAGGGTGTTACCAATTATCTATTGATGGTTTTATATTGGATGTTCTAGCTGGTTAGGGTTACTTGAGCAATTGAAGGCCCAATGCATATTCTATGAGGTGAATGACTCTATGAAGATGAAATGAATGTATGTATATGGTGTTCTCTATATAGTGTTGTGGGTTGACCAAGCCTAGCTTGGGAGGTTGTAAGCCTGGGTAACCACATCGAGGGGTTGGTACCTTGGTTTCCTAGTATGTGGGGTAGTAGGCCCGTATGACAATATTGAGGGGTTAGTGCCTCATTATCCATATCAAGGGGTTTGTACCTTGGTCCCTAGATCGGTGGATGGTAGGCTCGAGTAACTATTTTGAGGAGTTTGTATCTCATTCGCCTCTCCAAGTAGGTGGTAGGCCTTGGATACCTTATATTGATGGTCACTTACTACACATGTACTATGTTCCATATAACCATGATTTTACTTCAAATATCATTCATACATGCCATATTGCTATATGTCTATTCATTGCTAAATTATGCATTTTCATTATGGTACTTATCACTTGTTGTGTTGCATCCTTCATACTTAGTGCATTCATTCAGTACATGTATCAGTCCATGGAAGAGTAAAAGGGTCACCACTATTGAGGATCCACCCCCCCAATCATAGTGGAAAGGGATGCTAGTCGGCTCGGCGACGTTGGCCGGTAGATAAAAGAAAGTCCTCTCTTTCTCTTGAATCTACATACTTAGTACATTCAAACGTACTAACACATACTCCATGCCTATATGATGTTACCATGTAGGAACCAAAAGCTCGCTTGAGCATCTTCATCAACGTGGCAAGTACTCTTCCACTCAAGCTTGTTGGTGAGTCCTCTACTTAGGGACATTGCTTATGATATCTTACTATGTTCTAGAACTACCTTTATTTTATGTAAATGTTAACTGTGAGGGTGAGCCCGATTCTTTGTCTTGCGCCCCTTTCTTATCTATGCGTTAGAGGTGTTGTTTGACATGTCATGTGTAATGTTTTAAGCATTGATTCTCTCTTTCTCTCTCTTGACTATTATTCTTTTGATATGAATTGTGTCCCTAACCCCTGGTTGCCCCTATTTCTACTCTTTCATTGTTATTTTCTTGCTTCTGCAACCAAGCATGTGTAATGATGTTCTAAGAGGCTTGCTTGGGGTCCCTTCGGGTTCCCCTTGTGCCGTGTCACATCTAGGCCCTAGGCTTGGGTCATGTAAGGTAACCACGTTGAGTGGTTAGTTACTCAATCACCAGGGATTGTAGGGTGTGCTGATTTACCAACCAACTATAGGGGTTTGTACCTTGGTAACCTAGGGGTTCTATAATATTGGTCTCTTCTTACACCTTGCATTATATTCTATGTAAGCACATTTTACATAAGCATTGATCAGACATGCCATAATGTCATCATGGTATCTATTTCTTACTATTATGTGTTAATTATAATACTTGTCTCTTGTTGCATTTCATCTTACATACTTAGTACATTCAAACATACTAACACATACATTATGCTTATATGATGTTAGCATGTAGGAATTAGAGCCCCACTTGATCATCCTCCTCCACGTGGCTAGTACGATCTCTCTCTCATAGCTAGTTGGTGAGTCCTCCACTTCAAGGATATTGACTTTGATCTTATACTATGTATAAAGACTTCCTTTTATTTCATTATGTACATGTCTATGAGGGTGAGCCGAGTTACTTGTCTTGTCCCTCGCTAAGTTCTATGGTTAGAGGTGTTGTTGGACATGTTATGTACAATGCTATGAGCTTGACTCTCACTCAACTCTTGATGTTTATGATATGAAAGTTTACCTTAGCCCCATTTATCCCTATTTACTATCTTTTGTTATCATTTTATTGCTTCCTCGACCAAGGATGTGTAATGATATGTTAAGAGGCTTTCTTGGGGTCCCTTTGGGTTCCCCATTCACCGTGTCACGTCTAGGCCCTAGGCTTGGCTCATGACAAACTTTGTGTCAAAGCACTAGGTTATTAATAGTCCTCGGCATCCAACACACCATGCAGATTAGAGTCTTATTCATGGTTGTATTGTGCACTACAACTATGAATAAGAGGTTGTGAGATGTTTTAGGAAATATTTTCCTTCTTCTTACTCTATGTCATGCTATAGACGTTAAGGTAATGTTTTCCCCCCTAGCGATTGTTCTTTGCTCTGCTAGCTCATGTTTAACACAAGAGGAAGAAGAGCTCGCACTCCCAAAGAACAACTGGCTCATGGTGAGCTCTGGGATGCTCTCACTTTGCTTGCACAAGTTGTGGCTAATAAATCCAATCATGGGCCCCAAGTCCATCATGCTCCTACATCGGTATCTTGAGCGAGAGACTTCATGAAGATAAATTCCTTAGAATTCTATGGGTCAAAGGTGGATGAGGACCCTCAAGAGTTCATTGATGAGATCTAAAAGATTTTGGCTATTTTGGGTGTTAGATCGGAAGAGAAGGCGGAAGTGGCAGATTACCAACTCAAAGGGGTAACGAAAATATGGTTAATCAATGGAAGGAGAAGAAGAGAATCAATAATGTGGTGCTTTGGGAGAAGTTCAAGGCAGCTTTTCTTAATCAGTTTTTCCCTCTTGACCAAAGGGAAGCCAAATTGGTGGAGTTTATGAATCAGTTCTTCCCTCTTGAGTATGCCCTCAAGTTAAATCAACTCTCTAAATATGCTCCCACTTGGTTGACCACCTAAGGTCTAGAATGAACAAGTTTGTGATGGGTGTTTCTAACTTAGTGAATGAGGAATGTCAGTTTGTTATGTTTATTAGTGACAAGGATTTATCCTATATGATAACCTATGCTAAGCAAATGGAGGAGGAAAAGTTGAGGACGAGGAGGGGTAATGAGGCCAAGAGTGGTTCCATCAAGGCTAAAGGTCTTAGGAGGGTGAGCTCGGTTGCTTTGTCTTAGCCTCTACTCTTATCTATGTATTAGAGGTGTTTGTTGGACTTGTTTTCTAAATATGTTAAGATCCTTGACTCTAGTGCAAGCTTTTCCCTTAGACTCGTTGCCCTTTGTTCTTACTCTTTTATGTTGTTTCAATTGCTTCCATGACCAACGATGTGTAATGATATTCTAAGAGGCTTTCTTAGGGTCCCTTTAGGTTCCCTTTGTGCTGTATCGCATCTAGGCCCTAGGCTTGGGTCGTGAAAAACTTGGTATCAGAGCACTAGGTTGATAGATCCTCGAAGTCCAACATACCGCATCAATTAGAGTCCTACTCATGGTTGTGAAGTGCGCCATGACTATGAATAGGAGGTTATGAAACGTTTTAGGAAATATTTTCCTTCTTCATGTTCTACATCGTGCTATAGAGTTGTAGTGAGTCTTTCCCCCAAACAATTGTTCTCTATTATGCTAGATCATGCCAAATACTAGAAGTAGACGGGCCCAAACTCCTGAGGAGCAACCTATCAATAGTGAGCTTCGGGATGCTCTCAGTATGCTTGCTCAAGTGGTGGCCAACCAAGTAAATCAAGGGGCCCAAGCCCCTCATGCTACTATCCTTGGAGCTAGCGTAACAAACTTCATGAGGATGAATCATCCCATTTTCAATGGGTCATAGGTGGATGAAGATCCACAAGAGTTCATTGATGAGGTATAAAAAATTTTGAATATCATAGTTGTTGGGTGGAATAAAAAGGTGGAGTTGGTGGCGTACCAACTCAAAGGGATAGCCCAATATGGTATGATTAATGGAAGGGTGAAAAGGGAATTGGTAATGTGATGGTTTGGGAGGAGTTCAAATTGGCCTTCCTTAATCGGTTTTTCCCTCTTGGGCTTAGGGAAGCAAAGTTGGAAATGTTTATGAACTTGAAACTAGGTTCTTTGAGTGTGAGGGTGTATGCCTTCAAGTTTAATCAACGTTCAAAGTATACTCCTTATTTAGTGGCCGATAAGAGATTTAAGAGGAATAAGTTCGTGATGGGGGTCTCCGACTTGGTAAGTGAACAATGCCAGTCCACCATGCTAATTAGTGACATGGATTTTTCTTGATCGATGACCTATGCTGAGCAAATGGAGGAGGAGAAATTGGGGAACAAAAGGGGGCATGAGGCCAAGAGGGAACGATTTGAGGGTAAATTCCAAAAGGGTGCGAGATTTTTTCAACGCCAAAGGCCTTCTCATGCTACTAATAGGGGGTTTGCCGATGACCTCCCTAGGCCTCAAGTTAGTGGTGTTGTAGATCCTATTGATATGTGTCCTACATGTGGAAAGAGGCATAGGTGCCCATGTTTAAAGGGTTCTAATGCATGCTTTGATTGTGGGGAGCTTTGTCACAAAAGGATAGATTGTCCAATAAATTATGGCAAGAGCCGGGTGCAAATGCAGTCCTATTGGGTAGAGGTGGTGCTCAAGGGGTGCCTAAGGCACAACCCATTTTATGAACTACATGGGAGGCAAGGTGTTGATGAGGTTCCCAATGTTTTTACCGGTATGTTGAAATTCTTTAACTTTGATGCATATGCTTTGATTGATCCAAGAGCCACCCTTTCCTTTGTTACCCCTTTTGTTGCTAGAAAGTTCCTGTTGACCATGAGTTGTTGCATGAGTCATATGAAGTGTCTACTCCTATTGGTACATCTATTGTTTCTAGGAATGTTTATAAGAGTTATCCTAATTGCAGTTTGCATAAGTTGTTGCCTTGTGATCATGTTGAATTAGACATGGTTGATTTTGATGTCATTCTTGGGATGGATTGGTTCCATGCCTACTATGCTTCTATTGATGTAGAACTTGTAGGATAAAGATTCAATTCCCTAATGAACCCATCATTGAGTGGGAAAGTCCAGATGTGGTGGTCAAGGGTAGATTCATTTGATGCATTCAAGCCCATAAATTGATCTCTAGGGGATGTCTTTATCATCTTGTGAGGGTTAGAGATGTGGAGTCTAAAGCTCCTTCCGTAAAGTTTGTTCCGGTTGTGAATAAGTTTCTTGATGTCTTCCCAAATGACCTTCCCAGTGTCCCGCCCAAAAGGGAGATAGATTTTGGCATAGACCTCCTCCCCAATACTTAACCTATCTCTGTTCCTGCTTACCATATAGCCCGGACGAAGTTGAAGGACTTAAAGGAACAATTGAAAGATTTTGTTGGAGAAGAGATTTATTAGACCTAGCTAATCAACTTGTGAAAAAGAAGGATAGGCCCCTTAGAATGTGCATTGGCTACCGACAACTCAATAGGGTCACCATCAATAATAGGTATCCTCTTCTAAGGATAGATGATTTGTTTGACCAATTACAAGGTGCTAGCTTCTTCTCTAAGATTGACCTTTGGTCTGCAAATCATCAAGTAATGGTGAAGGAGTGTGATATTCCCAAGATGACCTTCCGGACTAGATATGGGCATTCTAAGTTTGTTGTGATGTCTTTGGGGTTGACCAATGCATCGTCCATCTTCATGGACCTAATGAATAGGGTCTTCAAACCTTACCTTGATTCCTTTACTATGGTCTTCATTAATGATATTTTGATCTATTCACAAAGTTGGGAGGAGCATATAGGGCATTTGTGGGTTGTGTTGCCAAGATTGAAGGAGGAGAAATTGTATGCCAAATATGACAAGTGTGAATTTTGGTTGAAGGAGGTTGCATTCTTGGGTCATGTGGTGTCAGGAGATGGTATAAAAGTTGCTCCTAAGAAAACCAACGTGATTAGAAATTGGCCTAGACAATTGACACCATCAGATATTAGGAGCTTATTAGGCCTAGTGGGTTATTATAGAAGGTTTTTGAATGGGTTCTCCTCCATAGCTTCCCCTGTGACAAAATTGACTCAAAAAAGGTTAAGTTTTTATGGACCGATGATATAAGAGGAGCTTCCAAACATTGAAAGACAAGCTTTTGTCCACTCCTATATTGTAACTACCGGATAGGCTTGAGGGATTTGTGGTGTATTGTGATGCTTCCATGGTTGGTTTGGGTTATGTGTTGATTCAAAATGGTAAGGTCATAGTTTATGCTTCTAGACAACTCAGGTACATGAAAGGAACTACCATACCCATGATCTGGAGTTAGCCATCATTATGTTTGCATTAAAGATTTGGTGTCACTACTTGTATGGGGTGTATGTGGATGTGTTCATCGATCATAAGAGCCTCCAATATGTCTTCACTCAATAGGATCTCAATTTGAGGCAAAGGAGATCATTTGAACTTCCTAAAGACTATGATAGAAGTGTGCACTATCATTCGAGTAAGGCAAATGTAGTGGCAGATGCTTTGAGTAGGGTGTCTATAAGTTGTTTAGCCCATGTTGATGGTGGTAGTAAAATAGCTAGGGAGGTGCATCAATTGACTAGATTGAGGGTTAGGTTGGAAGAGGTTGGTGATAATGGTGTGGTTGTTGTTGATGGGTTTGTCTTCGTTGGTTGATGAGGTAATAGCAAAATAAGATCCTGACTCCTGCTTGCTTTAATTGAAGGCCTTGGTGAAAGAGGGAAAAATAGAGGTTTTCTCCCAAGGGGGAGATGGTTCCCTTAGGTACCAAGGTAGGTTGTGTGTGCCTTGTATTGATAGGTTGAGGGAGAAGATCCTTGATGAGGCCCACAATTCTTCTTATTCTATCCATCCCGATTATACCAAAATGTATAGAGACTTAAGCGATATGTATCAGTGGGGATGCATGAAGAGGGGCAATTCCATATTCATTTCCAGTTGCCATAGTTGTCAACAAGTTAAAGCCGAACATCAAAGGCTAGGTGGCCTATCCCAAAATATAGAGATTCCTACTTGGAAGTGGGAGGTAATTAATATGGATTTTGTGGTTGGGTTGCCCTAGACTAGGAGGGGTTTTGATTCCAAATGGGTGGTGGTTGACAGGATGATGAAATCGACCCACTTTCTATCGGTTAAGACCACATATGGGGCCGAAGATATGCTAGGTTGTACATCCATGAGTTAGTATGGTTACATGAGGTTCCTTTATCCATCATATGGGATCATACTACACAATTCACTTCATACTTTTGGAGGCCTTTTAAAAAGGGTCTTGGTACATAAGTTCACCTTAGTACGACCTTTCACCCTAAGCGGATGGTCAAGTTAAAAGAACCATTCAAACACTTGAAGTTAAGAGCACTTGATGGAGACTATAGGCTCTCATCCCTGCTTCACCCAAGCATCGGTAAGGCTCCTTTTGAGGCTCTTTATGGGTGACGTTGTAGATCACCAGTTAGTTGGTTTGAGGTTGGAGAGGTGACTTCATTTGGAGTAGATCTAGTTATGGAGGCTCTTGAGAAGGTTAGGATGATTAGGGAAAGGTTGAAGATGGACCAATGACATCAAAAATCCTATGCAGATGTCAGAAGAAAAGATCTTGAATTCAAAATGGGTGATTAGGTTTTTTTGAAAGTTTCTCCAATGAAAGTTGTGGACCTCTTTGGTGAAAAAGGGAAGTTTAGTCTTAGATGTGTTGGTACTTATCAGGTGTTGATGTGGTTTAGCAAGGTAACTTATGAATTGAAGTTGCCTAGTGAAATGAATTTGGGTCATCCGGTGTTCCATGTCTCTATGTTGAGAAAATGTGTTGGTGATCCTAATGCTATTGTGCCTCTTGATGTTGTGG
>JAOTQR010095099.1:0-31053 GCA_025774065.1 Solanum ossicruentum | reverse complement strand
ACCCCCTCGCGGTTATTAAGGCCCTCACCCCTTGATTGGCTTTCAAGGCACTAACCCCCCCCCCCCGCCCCCCCCCCCCCCGAACAAAGTTATCCGAGCTCTTAGCCCCCCCAGATCGGGCAAGATCTAATTCAACACTTTATATAGAATCTATCATATACTTAATCATTGTTCAATATCATACAATCTTCATATCATATCCTATGCTTTGGACCTTCAATTTATCAGAAAACCACATCCGGACATTTTATCAAACACTTAGAGGGTGTGTGGTGCTAGTATAAAACTATGCAATTCAAGAGTGAAATCATGCAACAAAATCCATTGTAAAACCATTAATCAACATCTTGCAACACCCTTAAGCAATATACATAGAAACCCCTCATCAAAACTCATACTAGATCCAATATTTATAGCTCAACACATGGCAAAGCAATCACGATTTCATAAAGCTTTAACATAGTTCATAGACAAGTCCATGCTAGTAGACCTAATTGTAAAATCAACTTTAAATCATGCAAATTGAGTAAAAAGGAGATTAGAACTGCATGGGTGAAAGGAACCAGTGGTTGAAACCCATATACCTTAGCTTTGGAGAAACTCTTGGTGAAGATTGAAAATGGAGGTGTGAAGCTTGAAGGAAATCCTTATATCCGGAAGAGTTTTTAAGACTCGAATTTAGGAGTGAAAAATATGGCTAAGTGTTTCAATGAGTATTGGGAAATATTTAGGATGATATAAGGGTGGAATATGGCTATGTATAAGTAAATACATGTTTAGAAACAGTTAGGCCCAAGACTTAAATGTCTTGGACAAAGTTGGAAAAATAATCACCAAAATTGTATAAGGACACGTTGCGGAAGTGACACAGAAAGCCCACTATTTTCAGCCCCACATGGAAAATCATAATTCGGTTCGGTTGCTTAAAAATTAGGGTTAGACTCATTCCACACTCAATTTGACCCCTCGAACGAGAATATGAAGTCGGATAACAAATAGATTTTTAGATATATGAAAATTACGATTCTGGGAACTTTTAAGGCACATTTTCGGGCACTTCTTTTGGGGTCATTTCAATATCTCTCCCTTTGAAACATTCGTCCCTGAATGTAAAAGAACTGCACATGAAAGGAGTGATCATAAAGAAATCAGCCTCAACAAGAATGCAGCATTACATTTAAAATACAATTTTCAAAATCTTAATATAAGTGTAAAATTTTCATAATTTTTCTACATAAACATGAATGCATATGAATGACACAGAGGCTGAAATATAAGACTTGAAATCACACAGGGGACTTAGAATTAGTATCAAAAGCTTGAGTGGAGTGGAAAAGATAAGGATACCACTTTTACATATCTGCTTTGGCCTCCCATGTAGCAATTTTAACTTGTTGGTTCCTCCAAAGGACCTTAACGGATACGACCTCCTTGTTCATCAATTTCTTTACTTGCCTTACAAAAATCTATACAAGAACCTCATCAAAAGTCAATTTATCCTCAACAAGCCCCATAACATCAAGAGACACAATGGCATTAGGATCACCTACACACTTCCTCAAAATAGAGACATGAAATACCGGATGAACCAATTCCATCTCGCTAGGTAACTTCAACTCATAAGCTACCTTGCCATCCCTCTTTATCACCTCCTAAGAATCAACATATCTTGGACTAAATTTCTCCTTCTTACAAAATAGAACACACCTTTCATTGGAGAAACTTTCAAATAGTCCCAATCACCCACTTTTGATTCAAGATCTCTTCACCTCACATCGACATAGGATTTTTGATGACTTTGGGACGTCTTCAACCTTTCCCTAATCATCCTAACCTTCACAAGAGCCTCCATAACCATATATAGTTCCAACAAAGCTACCTCACCATCCTCAAACCATCCAATCGATGATCTTCAATGCCTCCCATATAGAGCCTTAAAAGGAGCCATACGGATGCTAAAATGACAGCTATTGTTGTAGGAAAACTCAATCAATGGAAGATAAATCATCCCAACTACCTATAAGATCAAACAGATATGCCCTAAGCATATCTTCAATGGTTTGGATGGTCCTCCGGGCTTGCCCATCAATTTGAGGGTGGAAGGCCGTAGAAAGCTTAACTCTTGTACCAAGAACCCTTTGGAAAGATATCTAAAAATGTGAAGTGAATTATGCCTCACGATCAAATATGATGGACAAAGTAACCCCATGCAACCTCTCTAACTCGTGGATGTACAACCTTGCATACTCTTCAGCCCCAAATGTGGTCTTAACCCGTTGAAAGTGAGCAAATTTTGTCATCCTGTCAACCACAACCCAAATGGAATCAAAACCCATTCTAGTCTTGGGCCATTGACCACAAAATCCATATTTATTGCTTCCCACTTCCAATTAGGAACCTTAATTTCTGGGTTTAAGCTAGCTGGCCTTTGATGTTTGGCTTTGACTTGTTGAAAACTATGGCAACTAGAAACATATTTGGCAACGTCCCTCTTTATGTCTCCACACAAATACATATCCCTCGAATCTTTATACATTGGTAGAACTGAGGTGGATAGAATAAGAAGAATTATGGACTCATTAAGAATCTTCTCCATCAAACCATCAACACAAAGCACATACAACCTACCTTGGTACCTAAGGGCACCATCTCTCCCTTGGGAGAAAATCTCCACCTTGCCCTCTTTCAACAAGGCCTTCAATTCTAACAAGGAGGGATCAAGGTCATGTTTTGTCATAACCTCATCAACCAAAGAAGAATAAGAACCATCATCACCAACCTCTTACAACCTAACCCCTAACCTAACCAACCGATGTACTTCCCTAAACATCTCCTTCTCACTGCCATCAACATGAGGCTTGCTAAGAGAAAAAGAAAAAGAAAAATAAATGGAGGAATGAAAAGAAAGAAAAGGAGTTCTTTCAAAATGAAAAGAAAATGAAGAAAAAGTGATTGAGTGAAAAGAATCCTTCGAGATGTAAAAAAATGTGCTGCAAGTGGGACGCCTAAATGAAGAAGAAGGGTTAAATGTGTATTGGTATGACGCAAAAAAAGAAAAAGTGGGAATTTGGAAAGAATAAATATTGTATGTGGGACTTAAGGAGGTTTAGTCACTATTCTCCAAATTGTATCCAATCCTACCCCTTGACCTATCTTATTAGCCTAAAAAGCCCTTTGAGATTTCCAACCATATGAAATAGAGCCTATGTTGATTGAAAGTAAAGGCAAGCCTATGGTGTGGCATTCATGTACACAAGATGTTCTTTGGTTGAGTGTGAGTGTTTGAGTCATTGTTCCTTGTTCATTATATATATTTATACGTGTTTCGGGGACATTATTTCTCTTTGTGAGGACATGCAATTGACATCGATTGGTGATATCAATGCTTTTCTAAGTTTTAGTCAAGTGGATCTTGTTAGTGGACTATGAGTTTTAGTCACTCCTTGAGAATTGTGTTGTCACTTAGTCATCCCCAGAAAATATGTTTTGAATTGACAATAAATGCTTTTGAAATATAAGGGCATTGCTCGATAGGCATCAACATTCTTATACTAATTGTTCGTACCTATCATAGTCATGATTTTGATTTGAGTATTGTAAAGAGAGAATTGCTTTTGTGTTCTTAAAATGCCAGCCTCTAGAGTTTGGTTTTGTTTTGCTTGAGGACAAGCAAAGTCTTAAGTTGGGGGTGATGATGACTGCATGACTTAGACTCATTTCTTGCTCTTTTCTTATGATTTTTTGGTGTGAATCTCACAATTTGTGGCTAATTATTCTTGAATGATGTATGTTTAGATCTGGATTTGTTAAGAAGAATTGAAGATTAGAGCTAAATAAGAGTAAAAAAGAGCTAAAATACATAAAAAGGTACCTGGCTGCAGAAACATCCAAAAATGCGGCCTTTTGGCCCATAATGGCAGCCCTAGCGCGAGGTGGACCACATGGAGACACAAACTTTGCAATCACGAAATGTTAAGTATGATCACGGAATGTTGCAATGACAAGCAGTGGGGCAAGTCTTGAATTTCACCATTTTCAACCCCAAAATCACTTACACATGCACTCCTAATCCTTATTCTGGATAGATACAACAATTTATACAACATAATATAGAGAAGAACATTCATTCTTATTTGAAGTATAGAAACACACATTAATATTAATTTTAGTTTAGAATGATGGTTTAGAGCATGTTTTCTAGAAATTCTTAAGTGGATTAAAGAGTGGGCTTCACTTTAATTTTTGTTTCACTTACTCTTTCATTCCATTTTATTGAATGCCAAATTTATAGATATAACTGAGGCGTGGATGTTAGTTAGGTACATGACTTGATTATTTCGCTTGCTTTCATGCATAGTTGATGACTTACTTTCAAAATCAAGAGGGTTTCTCCCGAAATGTAATAATTGCTTGAATTGGATTATGGGTTCATGCATATCATTTGATATTAATTAGATTTGAGGTAGATATTTGAATGTAGCTTAGTTCTTTAAATATTTCTGTACCAGGTGTAGTTGAGAGGGAAGAATGCATGATATTCATGGGTTTATAAATTTAGAGGTCAAAAGGGATCAACGGCGAAGGACTTAGGAGTTTGTTTGGCGTGTATTTGAGTGGCTCATGCATGAGACTATAGTTCGCTCTCGTGAAAAATCACTTCCCTAGCTGGGTTTATTAAATGAAACCTAGCCTACACATAGGGTTAATTTTATGCTAAGTTTGATGGATCGATTGACTTTTAATTGATCCCCTTATCCCCTATCCTTTCACCCTTGCTTGATCAATTATTACCCAATTGTTCTTAGGAGTAATATTTAGCTTAGTTTCCCCCTAATGTAGATAGGGTTCTTACTTGGTACTCACCTATCATGTCAAATATAGTAGCCATAGGTTCTTACTCCATTCATTCATCGATACATTATCACCTGCGGGATTCGACCCCGACCTTTAAAGTTTGGTTATTTTGCCAATAATGATCTCCACTTATTCTTTTGAGTAGTCAAGTTGACCAACATTATGTAGACATCCAAACTTATCTTCGAGAGGCTACAGGGCACTTGATTTGAAAAGCTTTCATGTCTTGCTTCTATTTGTGCATTTCGTTGTATCAACTATTTAAAAGTGTAAAATCTACTACTTTCTACATAGATGCTGATTACTAGATCTTGTTGATCAGTGAAAGAGTTGAGGGTGGTAGATGTGGTTCCCACTCAAGGTCAAGAAAGGGTTCATGATAGGGCTAGGGGCTGAGGACTTGCTAAAGGGGTAGCTTCACAAAGAGGATTGACTAGATTAGCTTCCCTAGACCTACATATGTGCCATAGGGGCCTACAGACCCTACTTAACCACCTCCAGCACCTCATGCTACACCCTCAATTTGGGAGGTACTTTTGCGGTTGTTGGCTATATTGGAGAGAGCTCCTAGAGCCGCAACTATTACTAATGTATAAATTTTCACATCGGGTAGCCTTTCCATAGCTCCAGTTGAACCAGTCATGAATCATGAGGGTCCTTCTTTAGTTCTAGCGGATCCTTATATGACTTCTATGGTTTCACCTTAGATATTTTGGCTGACATCTGGTTTATAGCTTCAGGGAGTGACAGGGTATATTCAGAGCCTAGGAATATTTTTGAGGATGGTGGATGATGCTCACATGATGGAGCACACTAGAAATACTAGATAGGTGGCACGAAAAGATACTAATAGCAAGGATAGTTTAGTAGACACCCACCCTAAGTAAAAGAGTTCCTGGGATAGCCATTACCGTTGTGGAAACTCAAAGTTAGTTATGTTTGTGTTGTGGTTTGATACTTCAATAATCATTATCCACATTGGGTGTTTCTAACTCCAACTTCAGAACCTCAAATAGTAGCCAGAGACACCTCTCAGGGCATGAAAGATAGTGCTAGAGGAGATTGTGGTATAGGGAGACGTAGAGCCCACGGAGGCCCACAAGTTTGGGGGTCATAGAGTTTTTTTATGCCATCCTAGGTAGAGCCGGAGGGAGGCCTCTGATGTAGTTATCATAGGTATGGTTCTAGTATGTCATCGTTCAGCTACAATCTTATTTAATCCAAGTTGTACTTATTCTTATGTGTTAGCCTATTTTGCTTCTAATATTGATATTATGTGTGAGCCAGTTGCCGAGCCTCTTTGGTTCTACCCTGGTAGTTGAATCTTTAGTGGTGAATCAGGTACATCACAGTTGTATTGTGACTTTTATAGGGAGAGATATTGTTGCTAACTTGATATTCTTAGATATGGTAGCCTTTGATGTGATATTGGGTATGGATTTATTATTGCTTTATCATTCTATTCTTGACTGTCATGTGAAGGTATAGACATTATCTTTCCCAGATTTACCTTAATCTATGTGGACTGGAGCATCTAGTTCTTAGCCTAAGAGTGTTATTTCTTATATGCATGTTTGTCAACTGATGGAGAAGGGATGCTTAGCATATATGGATCATGTTCGGATTATTTTTTAGGAGTCTTTATCATTGGAGTATACTAGGGTTGCTAGAGAGTGTATGGATGTATTCCTGACAGAGTTACCTAGTGTCTCTCCAGATTGTGATATTGACTTTGCTATAGATGTGGAGATGGGTACTTAGCCTATATCTATTACCCCTTATCGGATGACTCCAGCTGAGTTGAAGGAATTGAAGGAATAGCTGGAAGATTTGTTGAAGAAAAGGTTTATTCATCTGAGTTTATCTCCCTAGGTGCTCCTATCTTATTGTAGAAGAAGTAGGATGATATTATAGTTAATCCAGCCAAGACAACAGCTGTTAATGAGTGAACTAGGCGAACTTCCATGACTGAGATTCTGAGTTCCCTTGGTTTAGTGGTGTACAATCAAGGTATTATTTAGGGAGTTTCTTCTATAGTAGCCCCATTGACTATGTTTACTCAGAAGGTTGTTGTATTTAAGTAGTTAAATGATTGTGAGGTGAGCTTTCAAAAGCTTAAGAATTTGTTGACTTCCATATTAACGGGGGAGGAAGTGTCATTTGAGGTATATTGAGATACTTCTGGCATAGGTTTTGATGGTGTATTGATACAAAGAGAAATGTAATTAACTATGCTTCTAGATAGCTGAAGGTGCATGAGAGAAACTACCCTACCCATGACTTGGAGTTGGCTGAGGCTGTGTTCGTATTGATGTTGTGGTGACATTATCTTTAGGGGGTGCATTGTTAAATCTTTACCAATTATCGAAGTCTCAAATACAAGTTTTCTCATCCTAATTGAACATGAGACAAGATAGGTGGCTATGATATATCTATTCTATATCACCCTAGAAAGGACAATGTGGTGGCAGATGCTTTAGCGGGAAGGCTACTAGTATGGAGAGTTTGACATTCTTGAGAGCTTAGGAGAGTCCCTTAGCATTGGAGATTTAGTTTCTTTCTAGACTGATAGATCATTTTGATATTTCTTCTTCTCAGAGTATTTTGGCCTTTGTTAAGGATGGATCTTATTTATTTGATCAGATATATGCTCATAGATTTGAGGACCCCAGGTTGTGCATGATTCATAAAAAAGTCTTGAGAGGTGAAGCCAAGGTGGCTTTATTGATTCTGATAGTGTTCTTAGGTTAAATAGTAGAGTTTGTATCCCTAAGTTGTGATTGGATGAGATCGATATCAGAAAAGGCCCATTGTGCTAGATATTTTATCCATCCAGGTGTGTCAAAGATGTACCATGACCTAAAATAGCATTATTGGTGGTTTGGTATGATGAGATACATAGCGGAGTTTGTGGTCAAGTGTTTGAATTGAAAAGAAGTCAAGTATGAACACTGTAGGCTTGGTAGATCGATGCAAATGATGCCCATTCCTCAATGGAAGTGGAAGAGATTGAATATGGATTTTGTTACAGATTTTCCCATGGCCTTGGGAAAGTTTGATTCTGTTTGGCAAGTTGTTGATCTATTGACCAAGTCAACTCACTTCTTACTAGTGAGGACTAGCTACAGTGTAGAGCAGCTGGCTGGGTTGTACATTTGGGATATAGTCAGATTGCATGGGGTTACAGTATCTATAGTATCAGACAGAGGGTTTGTGTTTACTTCCTACTTTTATCGAGCTCTACAACGTGATTTGGGTTATAGAGTGGATTTGAGTTTAGCTTTTCACCATCAAACAGACGGTCAGTCCGAGCACACAGTTCAAGTGTTGAAAGACATGTTTAAGGCGTATGTTATTGAATTTTAGGCCCAATGGGACTAACACTTACGATTAGCAGAGCTTGCATATAAAAATAGTTATCAACCCAACATCCACATGGCACCATTTGAGGCCTTCTATAGTAGGAGGTGTAAATCACCAATTCGATAGTTTGGTTCAAGTTTGACTGAAGTGTTGGGTGTTGATTTGCTTCATGATGCATGAACTAGGTCCAACTGACTCAGAGTAGAATGTTGTCACCATAGAGTCACCAGAAAAGTTATGTTGACTGGAGGATTAGGCTTCTTGAGTTCTCTATTGGTGATAGTGTTTGCCTAAAAGTTTCACCCATGAAGGTTGTGATGTGATTCAGGAAGAGTGGGCAAGTTTAGTCCCAGATTCATTGGCCTATTTAATATTATGAGCAGAGTTGGTGAAGTAGCCTATGAGTTAGCCTTGCAACATAGGTTGTCATATGTTCATCCTATATTTCATGTTTCTATGTGTTGGTAGTACATTATTTGTGAGTCGTATGTGATTTCTTATGATTTTGTTGATTTGGATCTAGATTTATCCCTAAAGGAAGAGCCCATAGCTATTTTGGATATATAGGTCGAGAGATTCAGATCCAAAGTTATACTTTCTGGGAAGGTTCAGAGGTGACATCATTTTATGGATGAGACTACTTGGGAGTTGGAGTCTGACATGCTGGTCAGATATCCTAGCCTATTTGAAGCTTCAGGAGTGCCTCTTTTCTTTATGCTTTTTAGGATGAAAATTATTTTTAGTGGTGAATGATGTAATGACCTTGTTGGTAATTTTTGGCTTATCCTATGAAAATTACTATTTTACCCTTTGATAAGTTAATTTGGGTAATTTTGAACTAATTGGATGATTGAAATTGAAACCCTGTGTTTTTAAAGTTTAAAATATTAGTTTTGTCATTTTTGGAAGCTTAAGTTGTTGAAAAAGTGAGCTTTTTTTGTCATTCTGAGTTTTAGGTGTCGGATCAGATATGTGTTAATTCCATTAGCTCTAGAATGCCGAAACTGAACTATGAGAAGTTGCAGAACTAAATTAGAAGTTAGAATGATGTTTTTAGGCCTAAAGTTGCGATTTTAGTTGTATTAGGAACCAAAGTTGAGTTTGGTCAACTTTCGGAGTTCAAAAGTTTGGATCGAAATTCTGATAGTTCCAATAGTTTCGTATGGTGAAACTAACGCTAAAAGTGATCTCATAATAATTTGAGTTGTCGAGGGTAGTTTTGGTATTTTGAGTTATAAACTACTTTTATTGACTTGCATTGATAAATGTTGACAAGGAGGTCTTGTAATCAATTTCTCATGATTTCATTGAGTCTGGATAGCTATTTCTAGTGTGGATACATATAAGATTTGTGTAATTCTTATTTCAGAAGAGTTTTGAGGGTTCGTTCTAAGTTGGTAACTAGACTTGTTTTGCTAGTTTTCTGATATCTAGTGTTGGTACCTTTCTTCTCCGCATTCACGGAGGTTTGACCTTTATTATGCTCCGCGTTTGCGGAAGGCCAACCGCATTTGTGGAGGTCTTGTGACTAGTTCCATTTTGCGTTTGCGGATATTTTCCTATGATCGCTGATTGTATACTACCTGATTAGTTTTTAAAACCCGAGAGTCAACTTTTTTTGTTCCATTTTCTAACTTACCAAGTTTTTGGTCGATATTGAGAAGAGTTTTTCGAAAATTTATCTTGGTAAGTATTTCCAACACTATGTTAAGTATTTCCATAAGTTTTATCTTGATGTTCTCTTAAATTTCATGAATTTGAATTCCTAAAATTGGGGATTTTTATTGTTTATGTTGATTTCTCGTTCAATTTAAGCTTGATTTTAGTGGTATTTTCACTCACAAACTCCATATTTAGTGTAAAACCTGATTTTAAGGGCTATTTCCAAATTCTAGAACATCGAATTTTACTCCTAATTTGGATCATTTTTCCCTTAAGCCTAACTCGTGCTAATATTCATATCAAACTTCATCTTTTGACATGTGGTATCTATTGATGATATTTATTGATCATTCTTGAGATCGTTTGGAGGATTTGAGTTGATTGAAAGCTTGTCCGAGTGCGATTTCGGTATCAAGGTAGGTTTATTTAACCTTTTTAAGCCTGGATTTGAGTTATTGATCATGTTTTAGTGGTAATTGTGAGATGTAGACTGAACCAGGAGTTACTGTGTTGTTATGATAAAATATTGATGGTAATGTGATCCCGGTTGGCACGACCTATGACTAAATTATGATCCTATTGATATTTTGGAATGGAATCTTGTGAATTGAGATCCTTTAGGATATTATTGGGATAATTTGAGTCTTGGTGATGCTAATTGGGAAATGTTGTGGCAATTGAGGGCTTATGAAACACTTTTGATAATTATGTGCATAGTTTGGGGACGAGTGAGGTTCAGTATTGTTGTTATACTTGATTTCTGGGATATAAATGCGATGTGTTATCTCATGGGTTGAGCAAGGTTTGGTACCATTAGCATACTTGATCGCTAAATACGATTATAGCTATGTGAGATGTTATGATAGATTGTGACTCAGATTGTGGCAATTGATTTTACTCTCCATAGTCATATGAAGCTTATGTGTTAGTACCCTTATCATGATGTGGTTATGTGTATTACCCTTGACCCCAGTAGGAGGCAAGGGTAATACGTACATAACCCCTTAGCCTGAGCAGGAGACAAAGGTTTGAAGTACACCTTTTAAATCCCTGACCACGGACAGGTGGAAAGGATGACACCTTTTAATACTCCTTGACCATGAGCAAGTGACAAGGATGACACCTTATGATACTCCTTGACCACGGGTAAGTGGCAAGGATGACACCTTATGATACTCCTTGAACATGGGTAGGTGGCAAGGTAGGACATGTTGATAATTCCTTGACCACTGTCTAGCGGCAAGGTTGTAAAACACTTAGCATATAGTTTGATCAGTTCATGCATCATATTCACCTCTAATTATATAGTGCCACGGGTTATTATGGATATCTTATATTACCTTTTTCTATATCATAAATGTGTTGTAACCTTTTTGATGCAGGTGCATTTTGGTGTGCTCACCCTTAGTTTATTTCCTCTTTGGAGATCTAGCACAAGGACCCACATAGGGTAGCTGATCTCTTTAACTGAGTTATTTTCCATCCATCAACAACTTATTGCTGAGGCTTAACTTCTGGTAATCATGGGTTGATTTTCTTTATTGTTATCTTATATACTTCATATAAGATGTCATGACATTGCTTTGTATTTTGATTGAGATAGTTATATTTGCTCTTCAGTACTACTTTAGATTTTCTTGTACTCATGACTCCATGTTTTGGAAGATTTCTTATGTTATATGAGTATATTTTTCCCTTTATTTTTTTCTTCTCAAGTTGCGATCAAATTTTGGGTCATGAAATATTCACAACCCACCTAGCATTTAAACATCACCTAACATATAGATATAGGTATTACAGAGTCCCCTCTCAACAACATATTCCATAGTACAGTACAGAATCACGACCAAACAAGTAACTTGTCACGAGGCATGTCTCTGAGGCTTATTTGTACAAACTTGGTAATAATTGCCTCAGGAATCTCAGCGCATATAACAAGTGGTGCATCGGCTGGCCTGATATGCCTAGAAAGTCTGCCACCCCTATCAAACTGGAACATCTAACTGATAGGATGTAAACCTTAAGCCTCTAGGCTATAACAATCTCAATGTTTGTAGTATTTCCATCCAAGTTGTCTAAATTCTCATGGCATCTTCTTAAGCCACCCTTAATACCTCAAGTGTGACCACAAAGGCAGAAAGGGGAGCTAGTGCTTCCGACTGTGGGGGAGCTAGAGCATCCTATCTCTGCTCGGAGGCTGTGAAGGCTACTCCCTATCTGGGAATAATGGTGCAACCTTACCCATATCCGATGTTTAACCTCTATGCAACATATTATCAAAAGAATGAACTAAATCATATTCTAGGAGATCGACGGGCTCTTGACATTATCAAGGCAAACCAAATCAACAACATAGGAAGTTTCATAAACATCCTATAGCCTTCTGGAGATAAGTCACGGATGTCTCCGCATCCATTCACTGGACTCTATTATGCAGTACCTCTGTAGAAATAAGACTACTAAACCTAAAGCTCTGATACCATCTTTCATTAAACATTCAACCACCCTATTTTTTTAATATTTTGGGCTTGTCCGAACTTCAATTTTCACAAATGAATTATGTAAACATATGAATTTTGGTATTCCAGATCCAACTGTTCGATCAAAATTTCCAACGGAGCTTCTTACAATAAAGTGAACATCTCACTTCTTCATTTGTAACTTTAAAGAAAAGCCCCTGGTGGTTAAAATCACATTCGAAAGTCCCTGGTATTAAATGAGGGTAGTCCTAGACAAAAGTTGATGTTTTATAGCTACTTGTGCTATCAAAATTCTCATTTGGGGTGCATTTTTCAAGAGTATTGACTGAGTCAACTTTTAACCTATTCCAATGGTTAAATTTGCAAACCATGATATAACTACACTGTATATGCTCCTAGCCTTATTTGCTCGCTTTGGAGTTGATGGAACTGTCAAAATTCCACTTTAAGGCCGTTTACTAGGACTTTATGTGAAAAATTATTTTATAGGTATAACTTGTCGATTAACTCAAAAATCCACAAAGTCCCAAATAACCCAACCAATAACCATTCCAATTGTCCCAACAGATTACCATTGGCCCGAGGTTACCAGAAACATGCTCGAGTCAATGAAATAACTGGAAAATCATAAAAATGACTAGGAGGGTAATTCTAATATCCCCCATGAAGAAGACTTTCATCAACAAATATACAAATATAGGAGTATCTGCGGACTCCCATTCGAATCACATAGGGATCCTTACCCTAAACTCATAGAAACTAGTTGATACAACAATCATAAGCATGCTTAGTGTCCAGCAACTTCTCTCGTAATCTCAACTAGCCAATCATCTATCATTAATAGAGAGTCAGTGTAGAAATCTCTAAGGGATCTGCAGGGATAAGTCACTTATCCCATCAACTCTTTTTGCTAGCAAATGATCAGTCACTTACCCATTCAGCTCAATCAACTAGCATGTATAAGAAATCAAAAGGTTAGGTATACCTTCCCGCAACATATTGTCAGAGATTCAAATAATCGTAGTTTCTCATATTTGCAATCGTGTTTTAGATATATGGCTTTCATTCTATTGCTTATTCTCTTATATAAGGAATCCCTACAAATCAACCACAAATAGCTCACAGGCTCACTAAATAACTGCAAACAACAGCTAATATACTCATGTTTACCCATAGGGTTTAAACCTTTTTTCCTTACTGCTCAATCTACCAAGCCTGACAACCACAACAATTACTAGTATAACATTTAGTCAGGACACCATCTAAATATAGCAGATAACTAATGCAACAAGTATACATAGTCTCATTGTGACAACAGATACTCAGGAATAGCATAGATAATCAACATACCACTCATCAATATTTTCAATAACCATCAACTCCTCATAATGCAATAGACACTATCAAACTACCTTTAGTAGACTTATGTTGAAACACAGTAAAAATGTGCTACAGAGATGCCTATGATCTTAATTTCCATATATCTCAAAACCAATGGGTGATATCAAAAATTTGACCTCATATAATTGATCAGGGGGAAAAAATTTGTGGGAAATGGGTATAACTAGGATTTTAGAGGACCCATAGAAAAAACAATTTCACAAAAAATTGATTTCCAATAGCCATCAGTGCTTTGGCCGCGAGTCGCCAGGGGCGCAGATTAGTGTTGGAGTTACCTTCGAGTATGGTACGTGTCGCGGACCAGACACAGACTAGTGTAATTTTTTCCCTATTTTTCTTGTTTGACTCAAGGGCATTCAGGTCACATCCCTTTGCCCACTTAAGCATATAATCACACATACTTAGCCTTTTTTCAATTCTATATTATTCAAAAGCCTCTCCAAGACTTAACCAAATAATTTACCCAAAATCAATTATCTCAAGCTAAATTTTTGATCTCAATAACTCCATTCAAGCTTCAAGTCTCCTTCAAGTATACATCAAGAAATCCCTAATTTTAGGTATGTGGGTTTATCCATTAGGTCCTTTCATCCATGGAGGCCAAATTTCCTTTTTATGAAATTGCATGTTTTTCTAGTTGTGTTCCTTGTGGGAATCTCTGATTGTGAAATACGAGCATGAATTACATTGTGGTTAATATTGTCAATTATGCATGAATATCTATTTTAAGTTATACTATGAATTGATCTTTGTGTTGAGACTATACATGATTGAAGTTATGGAATCTATGAACTATTGTGAGGTTTTGATGTGAAACTCATAATATCTAATTTGAGGATGATCTACTATCTTAGTATGTTGATTTGAAATTAATTTACTCATTTTGTTATACTCTTAAGTTGCATAAATTAGAACAAGCATCATGTGCCCACCAAGTGTTTGATAAAACGTCATGTCAAGAATTATCAAGTTATTTCCATGATTTACAAATCACGTGATTTCATGATGTCTATGGGATTTCAAGATTGTATTAAATTCATGAAAATATCTATGATTTTTGAAGTAACAAGTTAAGCCCTATTTCATGATTTTTTACTCTTCTGATCCATTCATGTTAATGCAAGGATTCATGTATGATTGTTTACTCCCATGTTCAAGTTAGGCTCACCATTACAGCTCAATATGTTTTCAAGAGCCACTTATGTCATGTTTCCATATTTCTTACGAGTTACATATAATATGATTATGTCAAATATTCAGTGGGATTAGACTTAGCACTAGTTGAGTACTTTAGATGGGGGGCTCAACTCATGGGGTCCTTACACAAAGTCTTTAATCTCTAAATTATGTGCCACCATAAGTTGTTTTACCCTTTCTCACTAGTGGATCCATCTAGTTGTTTCACCTACTCGAGGGGATGTCATGCCTCGAATTGCACTTGTTTAGTTTGCTTTGGCAAGTCGACCACCCCTAGCCAAGGGGTGTCATGCTCCTCCATCCTTACCAAGGATGTGTCATGCCTTGTATTCCAAGTTGTAGCTACTTTATGACTGTTATGGTCTGCTCCTACATATGTATCATGTTCTTTGCAATTTGAATGATTTACAAGTATGTTTTTACTTCACGCATTGATCATGTATGCCATATTAAGATTATACGTATCTATTTCCTATGATTATGCATTTTGATTATATTGGCTTATGTCTTGTTGCATTATATACTACATACTTAGTGTATTCAAACGTACTAATACATACTCATTGTCTATATGATCACTATATAGGGACCGTAACTCATCTTGATCATCCTCCATGTGGCTAGAGATTTACCTTGAAGGCAAACTTTGGTGAGTCCTCAAGTTCAAGGACACTGCATGATTTTCTTTCTATTTTAAGACTTCTTTATGTTGAATATTTGATACTATGAGGGTGAGCTCAGAAAGTGTCTTGGCCCCTACTTCATTCCTAGTTAGAGGTGTATGTTAGATAACATGACATATTTATGCCATGTGTTTGACTCTTATTTGTTGTGTATATTCAAATGTTTCCCTTAGTCCCGCTTCCCTATCTACTAAAATCTCTTGTGATTGTTGCTTACTTTACTTCATGATCAAGATGTGTGAATGATATGTCAAGAGGCTTGTTGGGTTGTCATTAGACTTCCCATTCGCCGTGTCTCATCTAGGCCCTCGGCTTATGTCATGACAAACTTGCTATCATAGCACTAAGTTTGTTAATGATCCTTAGAATCCAACACACCATGTCAATTAGAGTCTTGTTCATGGTTATGAAGCGTACCACAACTATAAGTGAGAGACTTATAAGACACTTTAGGAAATGTTCCCCTTCTTTATGATCTATGTCATGCTATAGAGTTTAAGGTAAGCCTTTTTCCCTAACAAATGTTCTTTGCTATTCTAGATCATGACAATTCCAAGAGGAAGAAGAGCCCATTCACCGAGGAGCGACCGACTCCTCCCGCTCCTCAAGCTCCTCAAGAAGGAAAGGTGTCCCAAGATGAGATTTGAGATGCTATCACCAAGTTGGATCATACAATGACCAGCCAAATCAACCAAGGGGCCCAAGCCCCTCATGCTCCTACTCCGGCCTCAAAGGTAAGGGATTTTACAAGAATGAATCCACCAGAGTTCTATGGGTCAAAGGTGGATGATGATCCCTAAGAATTCATCGATGAGGTGTATAAGATGTTGTCCATTATGGCAGTTAATTTGGAAGAAAAAATGGAGCTGGAGGCTGTCACGGCCTAAGTCTAGGGCCTAGATGTGGCTGGCTAATGGGGAACCTGATGGAACCACAAACAAGCCTCTTTATATATCATTACATATCCTAGGTCACGGAAGTAATTAGGTAACATTAAAAGAATAGAAATAATGGCAAAGGTACTAAGGGAGAACTTTCATAATATAAAAATAAAGAGACAAGAGAGCCAAGGCTCATAGCATAATTAGACATCATGTCCAACAACACCTCTATTACATAGATACTTAATTGGGGCCACCAAAAGCAACCGTGGTCAGCTTCATAGTCAACATACATGAAAGAAAAAGAGAGTCTTAGTACATAGCATAATATCAAAGACGTTATCCTCAGAATGGAGGGCTCATCAACTAGCTTGAATGAACATCACTAGCAACGTGGAGGAGTATGATGACTAAATGGAACTCTGATTCCTACATGGTAACATCATCTAGGCATAGAGTATGCGTTAGTGCATTTGAATGTACTAAGTATGTAGGATACAATGCAACAAGAGAAAGACAAAATAAGAAAAATGCATAGTAATAAGTAATGGATAAGCATAATAACAATATGGCATGCATGATCAATGCGTGAAGTAACACATTATTAGAAAAAGATTCATATTAGATGGAACATAAAATACATAAGTGTGGGAAGAGACGTCAACCAACATAAAATAAGATCAATCTAGCTACAACTTGGAATCTCAATGATTACTCCTCACTGGTAAAGAGTTGGTCTACTTGCCAAGGTAAGTCACACCTCAAACTTACGGGAACCAAACCCAATTTCATATGAAGTAATCTTCCTTATGGGAACTAGACCAAATTTTAGAAATGATTTTAAAACCCCACTTCAACTTACGGGACTACGATCCAATTTTGTATGAAGCAACCCTCCTTACGGCAACACAACCCAATTTTGGATAGGATTTGAAGAGATAGTTCACTAGATAGATCCACAAGTATAGCAAGGGTATAATATTATAATATGGTGGCACATAGTTGTAGGAAAGAGATCAACCCTCCATCCGTTGGTGCTAAGTCCAAACGCACAGAATACATAAAATAATCATAGCTTTAATAACTCGTAAGGAACTTTGAAACATGGCAAGAGTAGCTCTAAAACATCATTAAATACCAATGGTGAGCCCATCTTTAAACATAAGAATAGATATCATCAACATTTCCCTTTCATTCACATCATCATAACAGGCTCACAAGAGGTAAAATCTTTGAAAATTGGGCTTAACTTCATACTTGAATAAACATAGATAATTTCATAAATTCATAATATATTTGATAGCCCATTAATCATAAAGTCATTTAACTCACAAGATATGCATTGGACCTTCAATTCCCCAAGAAATCATAAGCAGGCATTTTATCAAACCTTGACGAGTGTGTTGTGCTGGTGTAAAGCCATGCAATTCAAGAGTGGAATCATGCTAGAAAATGTTGTGTAAAACCATCAATAGATATTTCGTAACATGGTCAAGCAATATACATCAACATCATTCATTAAATCTCACAATAGATCTTAGATTCATATGTTAAAACAATCATAATTTCATAAAACTCCAATATAGTGTGCAGTGAAATTCATAATAAGTAAGACCCATAAGGAAATCAACTTTAAATCATGAAATTTGTGTAAAAAGCAAGCTTGGGCACAATGGGTGAAAGTACCCAATGGTTGAAAGCCACACACCTTCATTTTGGAGAATTCCTTGATAAAGATGTTAATGGAGACTTGAAGCTTGACTAAATGCTTTAAGATCTAAGTTTTGTCACTTCAATTTTAATGAGGACTTGAGTTTTGACTTGTTTTTCTTGAATCCCAAAAAACTTGTTGAAAACCTTGAGAATGGATGAAGAATTTGATGAAGATAAGAGAGGAATTTGAGAGGTTTTTGGTGTGCTTTTAGGGTTCAAAACGGCAAAATAATGAGGGATTTTCTTATATATAGGTATTGGGTTATTACCCAATTGTCCTAGAGTGAAAAAAAAGAACTTTTTTCAAAATCTTTTGAACTATTACTCTCCCGGCCCGCGTCATGGCCTGGGCGTAGAAAACTACTATTTTGCGAAGTTTTGTCCCAAAAGTTATTTTCTTCGCACGGATAAAGTATACCTTGTAGGTACTCATTTTCCCACCTAATGTTTCCCTTTAAACAAGAATATAAATCCTAATTTGTGAAATTCTGCACGAATTTTGAGATATTGAAAAAATACATCATAGTATGTTTTCGAGCTACGAGGAGTGATGTTTAAATATCCCGATATAAGAAAATTACGATTATGTGACATTCCTACAAATGTTGGGTGTTTCAATATCTCCCCTTGGGAATATTCATCCCCAAATTTCTAAGAAACGTACATAAGAAGAGTAATTATGAAGAAATCAGCCCCAACAAGAATACAATAATGCACTTCAACACCATTTTCAAATATCAACACAAGTGTTAAAATCATCATGAACTTGTCAACATACACATGAATACATGCAAATGACATAGGGCTGAAACATAAGACTTAGAATCATAAAAAGGACTTGGCATGTTATGATAAGCTGGAATAGAATGAAAGAGATGCAGATATTTCTCCTCCATGCCCGCTCGGGATCCCCAAGAGACACTTTCGATTTCATGATTCTTCCAAAGCACCTTGACGAGCACCACATCCTTATTAACCAACTTTTCCACCCTTTCATCCAATATCTCCACCGGGACCCTCTCCTAAGTCAACTCATCCTCCACAACACCCACAACCTCAAAGATTTCTATCTCACTAGAGTCACTAACAAATCCCTTTAACCTAGAAGCATAAAGAACTGGAGGAATCATAACCATATCCATATGAAAATTCCCGTTTGTATGCAACCTCACCAATTCTCCTTGACATTATGTAAGGACTCAGAAACTATAATCTCAATTCCCTTTCTTTCCAGCCGGACCACACCCTTCAAGGGCGAGACTTCCAAGTGAACCCAATCATCAATACAGGAACACATGGCCTACCTTAATATCTAATGACACCATCTCCCCCTTGGAAGAAAACTTCCACTTCATTATATCACCAAGGTCTTCAACTCTAACAAGGCAGGGTCAAAGTCTTGCTTCGCTTTTACCTCATCAACCAACAAATATTTAGACCGATTAGCAACCACTACACCACCATAGTTAACTTCTTCCAACGTAACTTTGAATAAGCAAACCGATGAACCTCCCTAGCCACCTCTTTGCCACAATCATTGACATATGCTATACTACCATAGACTCCCTAACCTTCTCGCTACCCACAATTCACACTTACCATATTTTTGAAACCAACCTCTCATCCCCCATGATTTGCAACACTACCCCCAAATGATTCACAAACTCTTAATAAATCAATACTTCATCAGTAGATACCACCACAAATATGTCAAGGTAGGGTTTTAAGACCTATTCATAAAACCCATAAACATTGTTGGTCCACAAGACAACCAAATGACTCCACCAATACCCAAAATGCTCACTTCTAATCCGAAAGGACACTTACGAATATTACTTACCCTCATCCTCACTTGGGGAACAAAAACTTAACCAAAAATCAATCTTAGAGAACTAACTAGCCCATTGTAGTTGATCAATCAGATCGCCCATCCTTAACCATCATATCACAACCTTACGGGTCCTATACTCATTGGAAGCATGATGTGCAAGTAGTCAAACAACAAGACACCACCCTAAATCCAAAATATGGAAAAGGACATTCAATGACTCATCTACCACCAAAATAAGTCAATAAGAATAACTTAGGTGTAACGACCCCAAAAATTACCCTAAAATGTGTCTCGGAAGTGCCCAGAATCGCAATTTCCATATATCTCAAAATTCATGCACGATATCAAAAATCAAACTTCATATTATAGTTTAGGGGGTCATTTTGAGTGAAAAATGGTTCTAACCCTGACTTAAGAGAAAACTATTAGAAATTTCAATTTTCCAAAAATGCAAATTCCAGTTAGGTTTGTGCGCCCCTGACACTACGCGGCTAGGGTGCGCAGATGAAGAAATCTTTATTTCATATAGGTGTGTGACTCAGACCTATATATTTTCCTTCCCAGTTAATTTTGTGCAGTCTAAGACTTTTGGGTCTTGAGCCTATGTATTCCCAAACGTGGAAATGCCTTTACGTAACCATTTTTCGCCTTCATATCATTCTAAATATTCTCCAATGCTCATTCAAACACTTAACCAAATAGTTTACTCCTAAACTCAATTCTCAAAACCCTCTCAGGATCTAATTATTTTCTCTCAAGCTTCAACTCTCCATCTCCAATCTTCATCAAGTTCATCTCCAAAGCTAAGGTATGTGGATTTCTTTCATGGATTCCTTTCACCCATGTTACCCAAGCTCTTTTACTAAAAACACTGCACGATTTAAAGTTGATTGATTCATGGGTCTTATTCATTTTGAAATTCACTGCACACTATATTGGGTTTATAAAATTGTGACTATTTTACTAGGCTTGGAGCTATGAATCTAAGGTGTATGGTGAGAATTGATGAAGGGTCTTGATGTATATTGGTTGAGGTGTTGCTAGATATCTATTGATTGTTTTGTATCAATAATTATAGCATGATTTCACTCTTGAAATGCATGGTTTTACACTAGCATTTCACACCCTCTAAGTATTTGATAAAATATCTGGTTATGGATTCTTGAGGAATTGAAGGTCCAATGTATGTCTTATGAGTTAAATAACTATATGATGATAAAATGATGATGGAAGGATTATGAAAAGGAATGTATGCGCATGATGATGAAAGGAGTGTATATATGTACATCTAATATTATCTCTATATAATGTTGGGGATGAACAAGCCTAGCTCGAGAGGTTGTAGGCTTGGGTAAGTTATTGAGGGGTTGGTACTTTGATCACCTAGCTTAGGTGGGTGGTAGGCTCGGGTAACCATATTGCGGGTTCGTACCCATCAACCACGGTGGGGGATTTGTACTCCGTCGACCTCGGTGGGGGTTTTTACTCCATCAACCTCATAAAGGGGTTCATACCTCATGCGCCTATCCAAGGGGGTAATAGGCCTAGCCTTTCACTATAATGGTCACTTCTTACACTCGTATTATGCTTTATATAAGTATGGTTTTACTTCAAGCATCATTCATGCATGTCATATTGTAAGTATATTATTCATTGCTTATGATTATGCATTTTTCCTATGAAGTCTACCTCTTGTTGAATTGCATCCTACATACTTAGTACATTCAAACGTACTAATGCATATTCTATGCCTACATGAAGTCACCATGTAGGAACCGATGTATTGCTTGATCATCCTCCTCCACGTTACTAATACAACTTTTTTCACGCTTGTTGGTATGTCCTCCATTTCTGGGGCATTACTTATGATCTCTTGTTGTGTACTAAGTATTTCTCTCTTTGATTTATGTATTGACTATGAGAGAGAGCCTGGTTGCTTTGTTTTGTCCCTCCCCCTCCCCTCCCCACTTTTATCTATGTAGTAGAGGTGTTGTTGGACATGTTATGTATCTATGCTAAGAGCTTGACTTTATTAACTCTTGATGTTTATGATATGGAAGTTTACCCTTAGTCCCAACTCCCCTTATTCACATTTATCTCTTATTATCATTCTCATTGTTCCACGACCAAGCATGTGTAATGATATGCTATAAGGCTTGTTTGGGGTCTTCAGGTTCCCTATTCGCTGGTCATGTCTATGCCCTAGGCTTGGGTCGTGACATTAGGTTAAACATACCTAGTTCTCACTAAATGGTAAATGCAATACCTTAGAGATTGACTGTACCTTAAGACAAGAAAAAAACGTAACCCTTCACAACCACCTTACAAGCCCCCACTTAAAGGTGGGTCTATTAGGGAATTTGAATCTAACTCTATGGGCCTGATGATCAATGGAGAGACAATATGCATGCTACTAATCTATCCATAGTATAACATCAAAATCCACCACATCAAATCCAACAAGCCACAAGGCAAGACCTAATGCAATATGAACATGGAACAATACCTATTGACCTCCCAATAATAATAGACTTAACAAGGGGTAGACACCAAAGGTTCACATAATAACTAGGGACACACAAGAAGCCCATTAGCCAACAAAAGGAATAATAAAAAAGGAATAGTGGAACCCGAATCTATCAAAATCAAAACCTTCAACATATCTTCCTTTGTCTACCTCTTTGAAGTGGCATGATCAGCTAAAAGAGCAAAGAACATTTGTTAGAGGGAAAAGCCCTATCTAACTTCTAAGGCACAACATAGACCATGAAGAAGGGAAACATTTCCTAGAATGACTCATAGCCTCCTATTCATAGTTGTGGCACACTTCACAATCATGAAAAAGACTCTAATCGATGTGGTATGTTGGAAATCGAGCATCTGATAACCTAGTGCTCTGTTACCATCTTTTTTATGACCCAAGCCTAGGGCATAGACATGACCGGCGAATGAGGAACCCAAAGGAACCCCAAAAATCCCTCTTTATATATCATTACACATCATTGATTGCGAAAGCAATTAGATAATACTAAGACAATAGAAATAAGGGCAAACAGACTAAGGGAGAACTTACATAATATAAAAATCAAGAGATAAGAGTGTCAACGCTCTCAGCATAATTACATAGAATGTCCAACAACACCTCTTCTACGTAGATACTTAACAAGGGTCAAGACAAGCAACCGGCCTCACCCTCATAGTCAACATACATAAAAGAAAGAGAGAGTCTTAATACATAGCACAGGATCAAAAACATTATCTTCAGAATAGAGGACTCGCCAACTATCTTGAATAGACATCACTAGCAACATGGAGGAGTATGATGACCAAATGGAGCTCCAATTCCTACATGATAACATCATGTAGGCATAGAATATGCGTTAGTCCATTTGAATGTACTAAGTATGTAGGATGCAATGCAACAAGAGAAAGACAACACAGGCAAAATGCATAGTAATAAGCAATGGATAAGCATAATAATTATATGGCATGAATGATCAATGCGTGAAGTAAAACATGCTTGGAAAATCATTTATTTAAATGGAACATAAAATATATAAGTGTTGGAAGAGACCTCAACCGACATAGAATAAAATCAAGCGAGCTACAATTTGGAATCCTAATGATTACCCATCACCGGTAAAGAGTTGGTCTATTGGCAAGGTAAACCATACATCAAACTAAAGGGAACATGACCCAATTTCATATGAAGTAACCTTCATTACGGGAACTCGACCCAGTTTCAAAAAGAATTTTAAAACCCCACTTTAACTTATGGGAACACGACCAAAATTTGTATGAAGCGACCCTCCTTAGGGGAACATGACCCAACTTTATATAAGAATTGAAGGGATAGTTCACTAGATGGATCGACTAGTATAGAAAGGGTACAATATCATCCTATGGTGGCATGCAGTTCTTGGAAAGAGATCAACCCTCCATCTATTTGTGCTAAGTCCAAACCCATGGAATACATAAAATAATTATAGATTTAATAACTCATAAGAAACATGGAATGAGTAGGTCTAAAACATCATTAACCTCCAATAGTGAGCCCATCTTTAAACATAAGAATAGATCATCATCAACATTTCCCTTGTATTCACATCATCATCAAAAGCTCACAAGAGGTAAAATCTTTAAAAATTGAGCTTAAATTAATACTTGAATAAACATAGAAAATTTCATTAATTCATAACTTATTTGATAGCCCATATTCTGCATCTAGTCATTCAACTTATAAGACATGCACTGGACCTTCAATTCCTCAAGAAATTATAATCAGACATTTTATCAAGCACTTGGCAGGTGTGTAGTGCTAGTGTAAAACCATACAATTCAACAGAGAAATCATGCTATAAATTGCTATGTAAAACCATAAATAGATACTTCATAACACGCTCAAGCACTACACATCAAAATCCTTTATCAAATCTAATAATAAATCTTAGATTCATAGCTCAAAACATGTTAAAACAATCATAATTTCATGAAATCCCAATATAGTATGCAGTAAAATTCATAATAAGTAAGACCCATAAGAAAATTAATTTGAAATAATGCAATCTGTGTAAAAAGGAAGCTTGAGCACCATGGATGAAGGACCCAATGGTTGAAACCCACATACCTTGACTTTGGAGAATTCCTTGATGAAGATGTTAATGGAGACTTGAAGCTTAAGTAAATTCCTTAACGTCAAGAATCAGTTTTGACACTTCAATTTTGACGAGGACTGGGTTTGACTTGGATTCCTTAAATCTCAACAAAACCTCTTGAAAACCTTGAGAATGGATGGAGAATTTGATGAAGATTAGAGAGGAATTTGAGAGGTTTTTTGTGTGTTTTTAAGGTTCAAAATGGCTGAACAATGAGGAACTTTTGTATATATAGGCATTGGATTATTATCCAATTGCCTTGGAGTTAAAAATGAACTTTTTCATAAATTTTTGAACTAGTCCATGAATGGTCTGCATCGCGGCCTAGCGCGGACAACTACTATTTTGTGAAGTTTTGCCCAAAAATTAATTTCTTCACACGGATGAAGTATACCTTGTAGGTACTCTTTCACCTACTCAATCTTTCCCTCTGAACAAGAATATGAAGTCGCATTTGCGAAATTTTGCATGGATTTTGAGACATTGAAAAAAGTGCATCATGGGGTCTTTTCGAGCTATGAAAAGGGGTGTTTAAATATCCTCAATTTTGAGATATAAGGATATTATGATTATGGAGCATTCCTATGCAATAAGAATTTCAGAGACCTACCAATTCAAAGGGGTGACTCAAATTTGGTTCACTCAATGGAATATAGAGAAAGGGAATGAAAATGCTATCCTTTCGGAAGAGTTCAAAGCCTCATTTCCCAACCAGTTCTTTCCTATCGAGCTAAGGGAAGCTAAAATGATGGATTTTATGAATCTTAAGAAAAGGTCTATGAGTGTGAGGGAGTATTCCCTCAAGTTTAACAAGCTCTCCATGTATGCTCCATAATCCATTGCCGAACCAAGATGTAGAATAAACAAATTTGTATCGAGTGTGTGCGACTTGGTTAATAAGAAGTGTCGTACCTCCATATCAGTAGGGGATATGGACTTGTCTTAGCTCATGACATATGCCGAGCAACTAGAGGGAGAGAAACTTAGGAAAAACAGGGTTGGTGAGTCCAAGAGGATTCGATTTGAAGGTGGATTTCAAGGTTCTAAGGGTGGCTGGTTTCCTCAAGGCCACAAGTTCCAAGGCCAAGTGTAATCCAATGTTTCCAACAAGAGGATTGCAAATGATAGGGTGCCTAATCAAAGATTCCAAGGTGGTAATAGAGGAGTGACAAATCCTAGGTGCCCAAAGTATGAAAGGAATCATAATGGTCTATGTTTGAGGAATTCCAATGCTTTTGGTTATGGTGAAGTTGTCCACAAAGTTGTTGACTATCCTCATGCTCAACCCAAAGGTAGAGATGGTCGTCTTCAAGGAGAAGATGTTAATATGGTCCAAAAGGGGAGGGGAGGTCATTAAGGTGGTGCTCCAACATGAAATAGATTCTATGTCTTACAATGGAGACTAGGAGTTGATGAGGTGCCCAATGTCATTGCGGGTATGTTGAAGGTTTTCGATTTTGATGTGTATGCATTTATAGACTTGGATGCCACTCTTTCTTTTATTAGTCCTTTTGTCGCCAAAAAGCTTCATGTGTGTCCCGGAATGTTGTGTGAACCTTATTAAGTGTCTACTCCCGTTAACGAGTCAATTGTTGCTAAAAGAGTATATATAAATTTTCCCATGTTTATATTGCAAAAGTCTTGCCTTGTGATTTTGTTGAATTAGATATAACGGATTTTGATGTCATTCTTAAGATGGATTGGTTACATGCATATTATGCTTCTAATGATTATAGGAACTTTAGGGTTAATTTCCAATTCCCTAATGAGACCATCCTTGAGTGGGAATGTAGTAATGTAGTGGTCAAGGGTAGATTCATTTCGTGCCTTAAATCCCAAAAATTGATTTCTAATGGGTGTCTCTATCATATTGTGAGGGTTTAGGGATGTGGAGTCTAAAGTCCTTCCTATTGAGTTGGTTTCGATGGTTAATGAGTTTCTTGAGGTCTTTTTCGATGAGCTTCCCCATGTTCCCTTTGAAAGGGCAATAGACTTAGGTATAGACCTCCTTTTCGATACCCACCCCATCTCTATTCCCCCTTACCATATGGCCCCGGCGGAGTTAAAGGATCAATTGGAAGATTTGTTGGAGAAGGGTTTCATAAGGCCTAGTATATCACCTTAGGGTGCATCAATGTTGTTTGTAAAAAAGAAGGATAGATCTCTTAGCATATGCATTGATTATCATCAACTTAATAAGGGTCATCATAAAGAACAAGAATCCTTTACCAAGGATTGATGACCTTTTTGACCAACTTCAAAGGGCTAGTCACATTCTAAGAATGACCTTTAATCCAATTACCACCAAGTGAAAGTAAGGGAGTGTGACATTCCCAAAATGGCTTTTCGGACTAGGTATGTACACTTTGAATTTGTGGTTATGTCTTTTAGGTTGACCTATGCACCGACTATATTCATGGATCTTATCAATAGGGTCATTAAACCCTACCTTGACTGGTCTGTGGTGGTTTTATTGATACTATCTGTATTTATTCTCATAGTGAGGAGGAGTATGTGAATCACTTGTGGGTGGTATTGCATATCTTGAGGGAGGAGAGGTTGTATGCTAATGTGGAAAAAGGTGAGTTTTGGTTGAAAGAGGTTTCATTCTTGGAGCATGTGGTGTCGGGTGATGGTATTAAGGTAGTTTATAAGAAGATGGAGGTGATTATAAATTGGCCTAGACCATTGAAACCATTGGATATTAGGAGTCTATTGGGTTTTATGGATTACTATTGGAGGTTTGTAAATGATTTTTCTTCTATTGCTTCTCCCATGACTATGTTGACCCAAAAGAAGATAGTTTGTTTGGACCGATGAGTGTGAATAGAGTTTTCAAACCTTGAAAGAAAAGCTTGTCTTTGTTCCTATTTTGGCCTTACTAGATGGGTTAGAGGGGTTTGTGATTTATCATGATGCTTCAAGAATTGGTTTGGGGTGTGTATTGATGCAACATGGTAAGGTGATAACATATGCCTCTGGACAATTTAAAGTGCATGAGAATAATTATCGCATCCATGATCTTAAATTGGTGGTTGTGGTGTTTTCTTTGAGAATTTGGTGTCATTACCTCTATGGGGTTCATGTTGATGCATTCACCGATCATAAGAGTCTTCAATATGTGTTCACCCAAAAAGACCTTAACTTGAGATAAAAAACATAATTAGCACTTCTTAAGGATTATGACATGAGTGTGTATTATCACACCAGTAAAGCTAATGTTGTAGCTGATTCCCTAAGTAGAGTATCCATGGGGAGTCTAGCTCATCTTGATGTTGGCGACAAGGAGTTGGCTAGAGATGTTCACCAGTTGGCTAGGTTAGGGGTAGGTTGAATGAAGTTGAGAATGGTGGTGTAGTGGTTGTTGATGATTCTACATCATCCTTGATTGAGGAGGTAACAACTAAACAATATATTGACCCCCCTTACTAGAGTTAAAGGCCTTGGTGAAGGGTGGCAAAGTGAAGGTTTTTTCTCAAGGGGAGATGGTACCAAGGTAGATTGTGTATGCCTAATGTTTATGACTTGAGGATGTTGATTTTAGAAGAAGCTCATAATTCATCATATTCTATTCACCCCAGTTCTATAAAGATGTAAAGATACTTGAGAGAGGTGTATTGGTGGGATGGTATGAAGAGAGATATTGCCAAGTTCATGTTCAAGTGTCACAATTATCAAGAAGTGAAAGCCGAACCCCAAACACTATGTAGCCTAGACCAAGACATTGAGAATCCTACTTAGAAATGGGAACAGATTAACATAGACTTTGTGGTTGGGTTGCACAAGACTAGGAAACATTTTGACTCTATTTAGGTGATAGAATGAAAAAGTTGGCTCACTTCCTATCAGTTAAAATCACTTATGGTACTAAAGATTATGCAAAATTGTATATTCATAAGTTGGTTAGATTGATGGGGCGACCTTTTCTATCATTTTAGATCATGGTGCCCAATTCACTTTACATTTTTAGAGAACTTTCTAAAGGGGTCTTGGTACCAAAGTTAAGCTTAGCACAACCTTTCATCCTAAAATGGATGATCAAGCAGAGAGGACTATCCAAAATCTTGAATATATGCTTAGAGGTTGCATTTTGGAGTTCAAGGGAAGTTGGGATGAACATCTTCCACTTATTGAGTTTGCATACAACAATAGCTACTACTCTAGCATTGGTATGGATCCTTTTGAAGCTCTTTATAGTAGGCATTATAGATCACTGGTTAGGTTTTTTGATATTGGGGAGATGACTTTGTGAGGTCCGGATTTTTTTATGGAAGCTTTGGAGAAAGTGAGATTGCTAAGGGAAAGGTTGAAGGCGACTCAAAGTAGACAAAAGTCATATTTTGATGTAAGAAGGAGAGATATTTAATTTAATGTTGGTGATTGGGTTTACTTGAAAGTCTTACCCATGAAGTATGTGGTCCGATTTGGCAAGAAAGGTAAGTTGAGCCTAACATTTGTAGGGCCTTATAGAATTTTGAGAAGAGTTGGCAAGGTTGCATATGAATTGGAGTTGCCTATGGTACATTAGGTCTTCAATGTGTCTATGTTGTGGAGATATGTTGATGACTTAAGTGCTATAGTGCTTTTATATGTTGTGGGTGTTGTACAAGGTAATGTGATGTATGAGGAGGTCCCGATGGAGATCTTGGATAGACAAGTGAAGAGGTTAAGAAACAAGGATGTAGCTTCCGTCAAGGTCCTTTGGAGGAATCTACAAGTTGAAAGTGCCACATGGGAAGCTGAGGCGAACATGAGAAAGCAATATCCATATCTCTTCCACTCTACTCAAGTCGAAGGTACTAAATTAAGTCCCATCACTGATTTCAAGTCTTACATTTCAGCCCTCATGTGATATTACATGCATCCATGTTATAATGACAAGTTATGGTGATTTTTGAAAATGATGGTTAAGTGCACTTGTTGTACTCATGTTGGGCTGATATCTTCAAGACTACTTCTTTTATGCATGATTCTTTGATATTCGGGGATGAATGTTCCCAAGGGGGAGATATAGAAATTCCCTGAAAATGTACTTCGAAATGCCCCATAATCGTAATTTCCATGTATCTCAAAATCCATACGTCATATCAAAAATCCAACTTCATAGTCTTAATCAGGGGGACAAATTGAGTGGTAAATGGGTATAACCCAGATTTTAGAGGACCCATACCAAAAAATAATATTCATAAAAATTCAATTTCCAGTGGATCAGTATTGGAGTCGCCTTCGCATTTAATACGCGTTGGGGACCGACCCGGACCAGAGCAATTTTTTCCTTGTTTTTCTATTTCGGCCCAAGGGCATTGGGGTCATAGTCGTGTGCCCACTTAAGCCAAAATCACCCATTTTTCAACTTTATATCACTCAAAAGCCTCTCCAAGACTTAACTAAATATTTCTCCGTAAATCAAGTGTCTCAAGCTTAATTCTGGATCTCAAGAACTCCGTTCAAGCTTCAAGTCTCTTTCAAGTCTACATCAAGGAATCCCTAATTTTAGGTATGTAGATTTCATCCATTGGGTTCTTTCACCCATGGAGCCTAACCTTTCTTTTTTTGAAAATTGCACATTTTCAAGTTGTATTATTTATGAGTATCACTTATTGTCAAATATGAGCATAAAATAGATTTGGGTTTTGTCAAATATTGTCGATTATGCATGAACATCTATTTTAAGTTATATTATGAATTGATCTTTGTATTTTGAGCGTATACTTGATTCAAACTATGGAATCTATCAACTATTGTGAGGTTTTGATATGAAGTTCATGATGTCCAATTTGTGGTTTTACTACAATGTTGGTTGGTTGATTTGAAATTGATTTACTCATTTTGTTTTAGTCTTGAGTTGCATGAATTTGAACAAGAATCATGTGACCACCAAGTGTTTGATAAAATGTCATATAAAGAATTCTCAAGTTATTTACATGTTTTACAAGTCATGTGATTTCATGATGTCCCAAGGCATACGACAAAGTCCCAAGGGATGTCTTATGGAGGTGTCTAGAGGTGAAAGGTATCCCAGTGGCATATATCAGGGCGATTAAGGATATGTACGATGGAGCCACAATCGGGTAAGAACGGTAAGAGAAGACTCAGAGTATTTTCCTATTGAGATGGGACTCCACCAAGGATTTGTGTTGAGCCCTTTCTTGTTTGCCTTGGCTATGAATGAGCTGACGCAATCTATTTAGGATGAGCTACCATGGTGTATGCTTTTTGCAGATGACATAGTACTGATTGATGAGACTCGGGCTAGAGTTAATGATAGGTTGGAGGCCTGGAGACACGCCTTGGAGTCCAAAGGATTCAAATTGAGCAGGACCAAAACTGAAT